>JAQSNX010005024.1:0-78470 GCA_029532605.1 Oreochromis grahami
AAACAAGCGCGTTCATGCTCACAGGTGTACACACGGGTGATCACACACAAACTACACCCTTTTTGGCTCTTACCTCAAAGCACACTGTGCGCTGTCGATCTTACGCGCTGCACAATAATGTCTAACATTTAGTATTTACTGTCATATTCCCATAGATCATTGTGATGTTGTTTATTACTCTCGTTTTCTTCTGCTTGCTTTCTCTTTCTTTCTCAACAGGTGATCCAGGTGATCGATATATGTATTTTTTTTCGTCTGCTTATTCTGTTGGTTTTTGGTTTTTTGCCCTTTCTCCCCGTCCCTCTTCCCCACTGTTTTTCTTTCCCTCTTTCTTTCTCCCCTTTCTTTCCCCCAGTAAAAAAAAAAAAAAAAAAAAAAAAAAAACAATTAATACATTACATTTCTACTTCTACTAAAAAAAAAAAAAAAAAAGAAGTGAGTGAGCTGGATCTGTCATGACATTGCAAAAGATCTCATTTCATGGCTGGCAAATGGGACATGATTACTCACCAGCTCTCTGGGGATACTGTGTCTGGCGAAAACAGATTTCATTTTCTGAGTTACTGTGTAAGCTGTTTTATCTGGAAGGTTAAGCACTTCAGGGTATTTGGTCAGGTAGTCAACTAGTAACAGATATGACTGACCGTTCAGGTCGAAAATGTCTGCGCCGACCTTCATCTATGGCAGTTCTGGTACCTGATGTAGGATGAGAGGCTCTCGCTGGTGTATGGGCTGTGGCTGCTTGCGCTTCACACATTTCTCTATAATTGTCTCTATAACCTGTGCCATGCCAGGCCAGTAAAGGATTCTCCTAGCTTTGGCCTTTGTGTGCTGCACTCTTTGGTGTGTGAAATGTGTCATGGTCTGCGGAGACAGGCCGTGCGGTGGTGTGTGTGATGGACCCAGGTGCGTACACAAGTTAGTAGACGGGAGTGAATTTAACAGAAAGCGAGCCTTTATTATGGCTGAAGACAAAGTGTACAAACAAAGCAGGGATAGAGTGACTAAACTACACTATAACTAAACTGGGAAAACTAATACTGTGACAAACTAAGAAGACTCGGAGACTATGATGATCACTGCAAAGACTGACCGTGAAAACATGTAGGTGAGAACACAGACGACGCGACACGGACTGCATGAAACACAGAGACTAAATACACATGAGGGATGATTAGGGGAAGTGGCCACACATGGGAGCACAGCTGACACACATGAACCTAACGACAGAACAGGAGAGGTGAAACCAAATACACTGACATTGCATACAGACTTTCAAAGTAAAACAGGAAACATGGAGATTAGACATGACATGAACTAAACATAATGACGCATGAACCAGGGAGACTTAGTAGAGGGAGAGATGACATAAACAACTAAGGAACAAAGGACTAAACAGCAATCTCAAAATAAACCAGGGCACAAATGAATAAAAAAAGATACATAAACTCAAACACTGGGTCACACGACCCAGCCCATGATAAAATGAAGCTTCTCCAAAATCCCTTTCCTGAAACCCTAGGGTATGATGATGTTTTCTCCCATCATGACAATGCCATTCTGTACGCTGATGTAGTTGCGCATTGGCCAGTAGCAGTGTCCTGTCCAGACTGTATCTCTTTGTGAGGCAGCCTTTCGTGTGTTTCCCACACACATCCTGTAACACACTGTCTGCTTCTTTTGCTTCCTTCAACTGCCTAACGTGCCCAAAATTAGCATTTGTTGAACACTTTTAGATAACTGGGTCTGACTTGATCGTATTATCCCTCTGCTTCTGTCACCATGCTGTGTTTCTATGTAACACTGGCTATTATAGCTCTTGTACTTGTGGGTTACAGACTAAGTAAAGTATAAGAATAACATGAAGGCAAATGGCGACTAACGGCCTTTTACTGAACAGCCTGGCAACAATGGCCCCAGGCCTACACAATCAAACACTGAACATTCAGATACTCACAGTCATTCACAATGCAGCACCAAGTGCTCACACAAATACAGCACAATTATGGTGTTCATGTAATCCCACCTTCAGTAAATTCATTATGATAAATATATGTGATTTAAGGAGCAAAATTTTATTATATGAGAAAAAATAAAAAATATATGTCAAATGTTACTGTTTTATCTATTATTATTATTATTATTATTATTATTATTATTGTTGTTGTTGTTGTTGTTGTATTTATTTATGTTAGCTACTATCCATGATCCAACAAGATACTAAAGCACACTGACTGCATGACAAAAAGCTGGACAACGAACAGATATCTGTAATGATAAATGTAATTTATTTATTATTATTATTAATAATAATAATAATAATAATAATAATAAATGTATTAATAGATTATTTTAATAATTCTGATGAACATTAAGAATAAAATGACACTCAAGTTAATTTTGAGTCATTATTTCTTAGTTCAAACTGTAATTACTGTGGTCTGTGGACACTGCTGTATACAATATCAGTTCAATGTTGGAGGTGATGTCACTAAACGATCACAAAGAGCCTGATAGATGGATATTATTCCAATGTAATCAATGGTCAGTTTTGTTTAACAATGTAAGGGAAACCAAAGACCTGCAGCTCCATGTGTTTAACATGTTGAACAAGAGGCCATGATATGAAAAAACACCAATGATAATAAAATGAATAAAATAATTATTTAACCTCCTAGGACCTGGCGTCCACATATGTGGACATCACATTTTGGGTTATTTAGACCAAAATACTCAATTTTGCTCTACATGGGCCTGATATCCACTTACGAGGACTTTATACTGCTACTGTTCTATCAAAATTTTAAACAAATATCCTCATATGTGGCTCTGATTTTTCTTAGAAACAAAAATTAGGGTAAAAAAAAATCGGGTAATTCTTTGTTTTTACATTCATCAGGTCCCAATCAGCCCAAATATCAAAGAGAAATTAAAAATGCATGCCGTGGAAGAGTTCGGGTCTTAGGAGGTTAAAAAACTTAAAAACCACTAAAGAAAAACTAACATTCCTAGGACTGAGAATGAGTTGTATGGTCACACTAATGCAACTCAACAAATCTGTGTATGCTGAAAGTTTTACACCTTTGTAAGTTACAACCTTGAGTGAAGCTTATTAGAACTTTGGCATAACAAAAACAACATCACAGCAAAAGTGAACAGTTTAAAAAAGATGCGCAGATCCTAATTTGTCTTCCAAGTATTGAAAGTCAACTAATTACTGATGATCCATTGGCTCATCTTCTTCTTTCTTATTAATTTCTGAATGAAATATCTGACGCAGTGTTACCGGTTTTACTATTGCATCTGGATCATCATCCATCAGATTTTTCTGATCAGATTTTTTTTCTTCTTCCAGGTTCTGTTTTAGGATTGTGGAATTCTTCCTGATCCATGTTCTGCTTTCTCTCTGATTTTTCGCCTTCCTGGTGGTCAGCTGTCGGACCTCATGCAGTTCTCTCTCTGGTTTGAATTTTTGTCTCTTCATATTCTTTCGATCACCGTTGCTTGTTTGGTCAGCCTCTAATGGCTCCTCCTCCGTCAGTCCTCCCAAACACTCAGCTCCTCTCTCTGTGACACTGACAGATTCCTGCGGCTGCTCTCTGAGTATTTTCTGATTCATGTCCAGTTGTTGCTTCATAGTTGCCTTATAGATTTGTAGTTTTTCTTTTTCCTCATCCTTCCTCTGTGTTTCATCAGTGTTGATGTTCACCATCTCTCCCTGAGCTCTTCTACTCTCTGCTCTTCTCAGTTTCTCTGGCTGCTGTCTGATTCCTTCTTGGCTCTTCTCAGATTCTCTCTCTGGTCGTTTCTCTTGGTTTTCTGTTTCTCTTTGAAAAGCTATAACTTTGCTGCTGCCTGGTGAAATCGTGTTATCTTCCACAATACTCTGTGGCTCTGCTATCCTCTCATTCCTTTGGTTGTCCTCTTTGTCTTTTTCATCCTCAGGTTGTATCTCACTTCTTGGTGTTTGGTTTCCTTTTAAAGCAGACTGCTGGTGTTGATCTTTCTGTGTCAGGAGCTCTGTGTTTCTCTCTTCTTCTGTTCGTGTCTGTGATTGAAGCTTCATCTGGTTTTCCTCTGCTGATAAGTCTCGCTTTGTTTTGAGATGTGTCCTCTCTGTAACATTGTTGCTGACTTTTGAACTCGTGTTGTCTTTCTCACTCGTCTCTTCCTGATGTTTCCGGTCTGTTGTTCCCACTGTGTCCAACTTGTTTCCCTGTGAAGGTTTTTCTTGAGTCTCTCCCTCACTCTTGTTTTGTTTGATGCTTTCTAAACATTGTTGTCTGTCTGTGTCTGTCTGTGTCTTGAGCTCTGTCTCATTTTGCTCTCTTCTTGTCTTCATCTCCGATTGAAGCTTCGTTCTCTGACTGAAGCTTCTTTCTCTCTGGTTCTTCTGTCGCTTCTGTTGTTCTGTAATCACGGTCTCTACATTTTTCTTTCGGATCTTTTTTGGTTGCTTCTCCTTCACATCACTCACTGTCTGTCTCTCCCCTGTGAGCTGCGCTTGTTGTGTCTTTTTGTCTGTCTTTCTTTGCTGATCAGTAAACAGTGAAGCAGAATTCAGTGATTTTTCTTCTTTTAACAACACTTGCTGCTCTTTGATTCCCTCTGGTATTTTCTCCTGGTTTTCCCCTGTTGATGAGTCTGGCTTTGTTTTGAGATCTGTCCTCTCTGTAACGTTGCTGAATGTTGGACCCATGTTGTCTTTCTGACTTGTGTCTTCCTCCTGTTTCTTGTCTGAATGTTTCTCCTGAGCCTCTGCTTCACTCTTGTCTTGTTTCTTGCTTTCTAAATCATGCTGTTTGTCCTTGTCTGTCTCTGTATTGATATCTGTCTCATCTTTCTCTGGTTCTGTTTTTGTCTCTGATTGAAGCTTCCTCTGGTTTTCCTCTCTCTGCAGTTTTACCTCCAGTTCTTCTCTCTGGTTCTTCTCTTGTTTCTTCTTCTGTGTTTCTTTTTTCTTTTTCTCTTGTTTATTTGTTCTCTTTGTTTTCTTCTTCTCAGCATCTGACTGTTTTATGCCCACATCACTCTCTGTTGGTCTTTTTTGTTCTACGTCTGTTTCTCTGTGGAAATGAAAGGTCTCTGCTTCTTTTTCTAACTCTGCCTGCTCTCCTGTAAATAGTGATGGCTGAAGATCTGAGTCTTCTTTAACTCGTTCTATTGTCTTTTCTCCTTCACCTTCACTCCTCTCAGTTTCCACTTCTCTTCCTGTCGCCTCCTCTTCTTCATGTGGTTTTTGTTCTGTTGTAAACTGAGATACTGCTTCAGTAATAACAGATAGACAGTTGCTTTCTTCTTCTGGTCTCTCCACTTCAATATTTTGCTCTGTTTCTTTTTTAAACTGATCTTGTGATTCTCTTTTGTCTTTATGACTCTGCTCTCCTCGCCCATGAACATCGTCCTCTTTTTCTATTGCTGTTAAGAGCGGCTCACTTTCTCCTTCTTCCACCACGACCTTGAATCCACTCTTGTCACTTTCATAGTTGATCTTTTCCTGCTTCATCTGTTCAGGTCCCTCCTCCTCATTTAACCTTTGGTTTTCTGTGTGTAGAAAGAAGAGAGAAGCTGAGGAAGTATGAAATATTTTTTCAGGTCTTGTTGCTGTTTGTAAAGACACAAAAAACTGGAGAAATCTAAATTTAAAAGACTGTTAAAAAACAGTTTTATAGATTACATCACTCGAATAGCTGTGTGTGTGATTTTCATCTAGTGGTGAGATTGTGGATTGCATCTAAGCTGGCTGATACAGAAGCAGCAGATTAATATGTATTTATCTCTTCTTGCTCTTTTTTCCTTCCTTGTTTTCCACATGCACATGTGAATTTACTACAAAATAGAAGTAGCTAGCTATAAAAACAAGACAGCATGCAGATGCCTAAAAAGAACTTCCTGTTCGCTAATGACACATTTATGTTTGGACCCAAGTAAGCCCTTGTACAAACTTGTCACGATCCTGGGTCTTTTGACCCAGCGCTTTGAGTTTGAGTTTATTTTGATGTTTATGGTTTATGTTTAAGTTCATTGGGTTTTCTATGTTCATTTGTTTATTAGTTTCCCCTTGTGTTTTTAACCCCTGTTAAGTTTCCCTTGTCATTTAGGTGTTTCATGTCTGCATGTCTTGTGTTGTCAAGTTCAGGTTGTGATGTCTGCGTTTCATGATGTTTCCTGTTTTATTTTGAAGAGGTCCTGTGTTCTATGTGTTTAGTTTTACTCTCCTCTTGTGATGTCGTTATGTTCATGTGTGTCAGCTGTTTCCCCATGTGTTCCCACTTCCCTCATTAGCCTCCTGTGTGTGTTTAGTCTGTGTTCTCTCAATCAGTCTTTGTCAGGTAGTCTGTTGTTTTCCATGCCATGCTCCAAGGTTTCCATGTTCCATGTCCCAATTAACTTTGTATTTTTAGTTTCCCCAGTTTAGGTTGTTTGTTTAGTCACCTCTTTGTTTGCCTTAGTATTTTTCTATCAGCCATATTAAACGGGTCACTTTGTTTATATCAAATTTTGTTTCACGTTCATTCGTGTCTGCATTTTGGGTCTGTTAGATTTGTATTGTTGATTGTTATTTATGCTTAGAAATACCTACTCATATACTCTTAGAGTTTTATAATTAGGTGTAGATTGGTAGAGGTTTGATCCTTAATAGTCTGCAAGCTTTGTGTGCATTCCAGAGCTCTCTGACTTTCACACCCACATTTTAGGAGCATGGGAGAGGTCGTACCTTGTCTTATTGTTTTATGGTAGGATAAACGTATCCATATCTGTTTAGGCTAAGTGCCTTTTGTTTAGATGGACGGCTCTGGGGAGTCTTCATGGGGTCATATCTCGACCCCACACACACACACAGACACACACACACAAGGTATATGTCATATGTTAATGAACCTATGCATATTCATGTAACCACAATAAAAGAGCAGTGTTACGGGGGAACGGACGAGAGCAACTGAGGTCAAGCGAAGGAACGGCGCCTGTCCAGTTCTCTCCCGTGCACGTGAAACATAAAGAATGTTGCCTACTCGTGTCTTGCTTGCTGTGTAATAACATTGCCTTCAACGTTCCAGCGGATAGGTTCAAGATACAAACCTATCAGGGTCCACTCCTCACCACCTACAGTCTGCCTCAGCCAGACTGTGACAAAACTCCGGGATGGAAACAACTAACAGTGACCCTACATCTACACAGCCATATGTAAGAGACTCTAAAAGTGGTAATAATGAAAACTCTAAAAGATCACATACAGAGTGAATATCAGTTTGTTCATAGTGGAGTATTTTTGGTTTTGCTGGTGTTGTTGGTTTGGTGCTCTTTAATTCAGTTTGTTTTTAAACCATTTAGTTACTGACTGACTGAAAACTGTGCTGAGGTTTCCAGGGTTTTTGTTTGTTTGTTTGTTTGTTTTTTTATTCTAGGGACTACATTTGGCCTGAAGTCACATACAAACCCAGTGAATTCATATGTCTGTGAATATATAATTAGTTGATTATTGTTGATTTCTCTCTTCTTCCCTCCTGTTTCATGTTTAATGTTTTCTTTAGCTGAACGTGTCACTATAGGAACAAATGCACTACAGCAGATACAGCAGTGCTCCCATTCTAGGGTTAAAAAAACAATTCTACAGTTTAGTGGTTATTGTGCAAATATATTCCTTTAAAATCCTAAACACTTGACCTTATAAAAAATAATAGAACCAGCACACACAATATCAGCTAAAAATGACAAATTCAGTGTTTTGATGGTTTGATTATATACAAGGAAAAAAATCACAAGGCTAAAACATTCATTATTCACACAAAAATGTGACTCACTGAATTTGTCTCGTCTCCATTTCCATAAAAAGAA
The DNA here is from genome assembly GCA_029532605.1 of Oreochromis grahami. Lineage (NCBI taxonomy): Eukaryota > Metazoa > Chordata > Actinopteri > Cichliformes > Cichlidae > Oreochromis > Oreochromis grahami. Next base: position 7,840 of record JAQSNX010005024.1, read on the forward strand.
AATGGCAACAATCAGAACGAGGACAACAGCAACACTGATGACTGTGACAACAGCGATGTTTGGATTACTAGTTGGATTACTGGGAGGACTGATGATAATGAAGAAATCATCTGGAAAAATAACAACATGTTCATTGGTAATAATACAACTCCATACTGTAACTCTTTTTTCCTTTTGTTGACTGGATCCTCCTGTCTTCATTGTTTCAGCTGTCTCCCTCTCATTCACACACGTGTTATTCACCTTAATAATATAATCATTAAATGTACCTGGAACATGTCTGTGTGTCTCTCTGCTCTGGTTGGTGTTCCTCTGTTGGACTCTGCAGGTGATGTTGTTGCTGTGTCTCTTCTCCACAGTCACTCTGCTGCTGACAGTATAGAGGTCATCAGGACCTCTGAGGGTCTCTGTAGGTCCAGCAGAGAGGAGGTTTCCCTCACCGTCCAACCACAGCAGCTCAGGCTCTGGATACCAGCCTGCAGACTCACACTGTAACACCACTCCACTGATGGCTTTATGAAGGCCTGCTAAGCTGATAGCAGGTGATGAAGCAACACCTGAATATGAGAACAATTTGAAATATATAGTGGTATACACACATACATATTTATGTATACCACCACATTACAGGTGGTGGATTTTGATTACGGTTTTGAGTATTTTCAAACAGATGTATCCAGTCGCTTGTGGTTTACCTTGAACTCTGGAACTGATTCACAGACACTGGAGAATAACGAACCATAGAGTTGATTTTTCAACATAGAAAAACACTGATAAGATATTTAGACCTGTCTTTATTTTGCTCTCTTTATCACCTAGTGTCAGATTGGCAGAGCTTGATCAGGCTTTGCCATTTGTATTCTTGGTGAGTAGGTGAGGAAAAAAAGCCAGATAATGAGTGAGTGGAGAAAGTCTACATTACCTCAAGCTAAAATGCATTCTGCATTTTTTAGATATAATATACTTAAAAGTTGTATTGTAAAATTCAACATTAATCATAGCTCTCTGTCTCTTGTTGCTTCTGAGACCCCAAGGATAAACAAGGACATGATAACACCAACTTAAAATATTGTTTAGTTTTTCATATACTTATGACTTATGACTCAATGTGCAGTAACCATTGATTGGGCTCTTTGTGTTTAGATTTCTTCTGTCATAACTCTGATGACTGATTAACTGTAAAAACAGTTATGTTGGAAAGTTCTCAACTTCAATAGATCACTGTGCTCCAATATTTGCTTTGATATCAACCTAACAAATGAGGAAATGTCAGATTGTAGTTTCAGTGAGCAGTTTAGCTTCATATTATCTGATAACTGACTCAGAGTTTAACTTAGTGATCTTTCTTTTTCATCTCAGATTTATCAAACTTTAGGAGCCCCTGTGGCTCAGGAGGTAGGGTTGATCATAGGAAAGTTTGGGGATTAATTTCCAGGCTACTCCAGTCAAAGTATCCTTGGGCAAGATATTGAACCCTGAGTTGACAATGATGCATCCATCAGTGTGTGGGTGTGTGAACAAATGTTAGACAAAGCACAAAGGTATATAAAAAAAATTTGGACCCAAATTTATCTTTCTTCTGGATAATGTTTAATAAGAAAAAAAAATCATTCCTTTTGACTAAAATGGTAAATACATAAATAAATCTCAATTTACATCCACTTACCAACAACAAGCTGAACAGTACATTCTTTACGCAGGTCTGGAACAAAGCATCTGTATTTTCCCTCGTCAAACAGCTTTACTTTGGAGATCTTCAGAGAAATGTTTCCATGTTTCATTTCATCAGTGAATAGAGACGTTCTGTTCTTGTAGGATGGATTTTGTAGTTCAGGTCTCTCTGGCCACACATGGACCAGTCTGAGGTTCAGGTGAGGTCTACTCCACTCCACAGTCATGTCTGAAGCATCTATTGCTGGGTGGAGGTAACATGGCAAAATGACGTCACCACCAACTGTTGCCACAACTGGCTGAATTGGACCAATCACCTCTGACTGACCTGAGAAGATAAAGGTTTATGTTTTAATTCACAAAGAAATAAATGACAAACACTCATCATGACAATAAAGACCTTAAGGTGTGGTATATTTCCAGTGAGTACTGTGGATCCACCAAACTGAAAATAACTAATGTGATGCTTAGCAATGAGTTCATCATCACTAGTATGGCAACAGTAAGTCTGCTGATTTTGCATGCTTTAAAACAAGAAAAATGTAGCAATGGAGTCTTTTCTAGGCAATAAATAACAAATGTCAAGTAGTATATAAAAATAAAGATAAAGATGGAACCAGCTAAAATGATATTTCCAGTATCCCCTGATAATTTAATTTACCTCCACATGAGCGCATCAGAGTAAAGACAGCAATGTGGAAAATACAGTCAACCTCACACCTCACATGAAACATACTGCAGTTCTGAAAACAGAAAGAATACAGAAGGAAACTTAATAAAAATCTAACACATGTTTATTTTCTTCTAGTGTGGAGAAAATGCTGAAGTGATAACAGATTCAGGTTCACTCACCTGTTCACTAAATTTGTCACAGTGATAATAATCTGGAGTCAGTGTTCTGCAGTGAAGTCCACAGCATGGTCCACACTAAATAAAGAGGGCAGATCCATTCAATTACTTTAATTAATTTATGCATTAACTGAATCGAATAGATTCACAAACTGTGATCTACAAGACATTTATCTTAAACAATGCTATAGTATAGTATTATAGAGTAATGATATAGTATATGTATAGATTTGAGTGGTTTGGTGATGCCTACATTTCGTTGTGACTTCATTTTTTTCTCTTTTTTGAAAGATTGCAAAGAACTACATGAGTCTATAAAGACTTGAGTTACATGTCATGAACGCTTTGTTTTTAGGTTTTAACTTAAATGTAGCTCATGCTGGAGGAGGGTGAATCTAATGAGGACTCTTACTGAGCTCTATTTAAGACTTCACTTAGTACAAAATGCTAGAAAGAAATTAAACTTCCCTTTAATTCAATACAGTTCAGTCTTCTCCTCCAGTGAGGTGGCAACCAAAAGAGAAAGTAAAAATTCATCTGACGACTTCCAGATAAAACCAAAATACTCCTGAAATAATAGAAGGTTTATAAAACAGCAAGTGGCCATACAACGCCAATGTAGTTATTTATTTTAAAAAATATTTTTATCTATATTCATAATAGTAATAATATCAACAATTCAGAAAGAAATGTTCAAGTCAGTATTCAAAGTAATTACGTACCTCACACGAACAGCACTGCCCTCATTTTAAACGAAAGCACAAAAATCGTGTCGTTTCATTAAAAGTCCAAGCATCACACATGTATACATCTATGAAATCATAAGAAAACCTGTTGTCTGTTCGGAAAGCAGCTGCAGGCGCTGTACGCTCAAAGTCAAAGAAAGTGGGGGAGAAATGGCTCTCCCGGTGACCTGTACAAACGGTGCGTTTCCGCATGTTTGCAGGTGTTGGAATGTCAGTCCACAGCATTTTCTTCATTCTCTCGTGTTCAGCTTCCCATTCAAAACAAGTCCGTATACAGAAGACAGCAAGCCAGATCTCTGACAGCGGGAAATTTGAAGTATGAGCGACTCTGATCGGAAGATTTTGGCAAAGTTTATTTTTCAAGGTTATCGGGGAGTCAAGAGAAATGTGCAGAGCAGGTACAGCTGTGAAGGCACATGTAAAATGCAACGAGGGACGCCAAAACTGCATTTGCCATCACTGTGAAGGACTCGTAGTTTTGAAGTTTTTTTCCAGACATTTTTGTATTGCTTTTATGGAACTGTTATCGCGCTGGTCATCTGGAACAAACGTCAAACGCTGCAAACACCCGGAAACGCACCGTTCATAACAGGTGATCAGAAGGAGCATTTTAACTCTCTTTTACTTTGACCGTGAGCAGCTGCTACGGACAGCAGGTACGCAAATGCTTTCATAGATGCTGTAGCCTGTATCAAGTTTTCTACACCAACTTTAATGAAACCAAGTGGTTTAAAAGAGCGGCCTTTGCCCCGTGGGAGAGGTATAGGTGACAACACTTGAAGCATATTGAATTATACAAGGCTGCAAAATAAATATAATACACAATAATGTCATCACACGCTCGTGTTTTTTTCTTTTTCGGTTAATTCAAGAGGATTCTGATTTTATGTGAAAGTCGACTGATTCAGTTTTCTCTTTTGATTTGCACCTTCTTGGATGAGAAGGTTGAGTCGAGTATAAAACCAGTGGTCCAGCCAGGTGATTTAAAGTTTAAGCATTTTTCAGTAGTTCTATTTGCCAGTGAAGATGAAACGAAGATGAAACCAACCTGGAGCGCAGTTTTGCGGTGAAAGTCACAGATTGCACACAGGAAAGAGTCCATCCATTCACTTCCACTTATCCTTTTCAGGGTCGCGGGGGGCGCTGGAGCCTATCCCAGCTGTCATAGGGCGAGAGGCGGGGTACACCCTGGACAGGTCGCCAGTCTGTCGCAGGGCCAACACACAGAGACAGACAACCATTCGCACTCACATTCACTCGCACATTCACACCTAGTGGCAATTTGAATTATCCAATTAACCTATCCCCACAAGCTGCATGTCTTTGGACGGTGGGAGGAAGCCGGAGTACCCGGAGGGAACCCACGCAAACACGGGGAGAACATGCAAACTCCACACAGAAAGACCCCGGCCTGATGGTGGAATTGAACTCAGGACCTTCTTGCTGTGCGGCAACAGTGCTAACCACCGTGCCACCGTGCTGCCAAGGAAAGAGTCTTTTTTTTAATTTTCTTCCAGTCCATTTTGTAATAACTAAGTCTTAAATATGGTTAAAAGGCTTAATGAGATTCATTCAATTAAAATATGAAAACATGAGTAGTTCATGCCATGTGCCCAACCTAATCCTATTTTCTGCAACAAACAAACAACAAGAAAAACTTTACACTTTACACCCCTCCAGCATCTTACATGTGAGACAGTTATTTTGTATGCAATACTATAGCTAGCATAGATTAATATAAATATGCAAATATTAAGTCAACATGAGTGGCAGTTTACATGTTGAGAATAAATTCAGCTAGCTAATGCATAAATGAAATACCATAATTTGATGGATCTGCCCCACTTATTTTGTCTTGTCCATATTGTGCACTTCACTGTAGACCAGTGTATCAAATTTATTTAAAAGGGGAGAGTTACAGCTTAGGTATTTCTCCGACCTGTAAAAGAAAATACAAATAAATTATTTTAAGTTCATTGAGTATCCTTCTGTCTTCTTTCCTTTTACAGAACTACAGGATGTCTCACATGAGGTTCCACATCTTCTGGGTTTTCCACAATATTGTCGTCTGCTCTCTGATAATCTCATGTAGATGTAAATTAAATTATCAGGAAATATAACTGCAAATATCACATTTAGCCTGCTCCATTTTTATCTTTATATGTATGTACTACTTGACATGTATTGCCTATAAAAGCTTCCATTGCTGCTTATGTATAGTGACCAAATTTACTGAGTGCCTTATCTGTGATGATGGACTCCTTGTAAAGCATCACATTAGTTGTTTTTAGTTTGGTGGATCTCAGCACTAATTGGAAATATGCTACAACATAATGTCTTCATTGTCATGTTGAAGGTTTGTTTCTGAATCAAAAACATAAACCTTTATCTTCTCAGGTCAGTCAGAGGTGATTGGTCCAATTCAGCCAGTGGTGGCAACAGTTGGTGATGACGTCATTTTGCCATGTTACCTTAACCCAGCCATAGATGCTTCAGACATGACTGTGGTAAGTGGATGTTCATTCAGATCATTTTAGTCGAGTAATTAATAGGGATGCACCGATACCGATACTGGTATCGGGTATCGGTGCCGATACTGTAAAATGTGTGCGTACTCGTACTCGTAAAAGTTAACTGATACCATGAACCGATTCTCATAATTCCCATGGAGTTAAACGCCACGGTAACATAAGGTGTTCACAGTTGATGTTATGTGATGTAACTCTACCCTGAATATAATTTGCCCTGTAATATGTCGCAAGGTAAATACAGGTAATTAGAGCAATCAAACTGTTACGTTAATCATAAAAGTATTATTTTATGGTATGTAACTCTGAAGGGAGTTAAAATATTTTTCAGAGTTCTAATTTTCTGGAGGCCTGTGAAGGTAGCATAAAACGGGACCTTGCATGGGGAGATGCATGAGGTTAGCTGAACCAAAGTGAGAGACTCGGCTAGTTTTACTGAGGTTAACCAGCACAAAAGAGTGTGTGACTAGAAAGCTGACCGTGTGAGAGCTTCACAACAGAGTGTGGGTGAAGTGACTTTTTGTTTCAATGGTCGCACCACCGTGCTGTGTTTCCAGCTACGACCGCCGAGGCTACAGGCTAGCCCGGACTGCTTGGCTGCGCCTCGGAGGCAGCCGCTATGGACTGTCGGAGAGCTGGACAGTGACTGGCTAACGCGCTGTAGCAGAGACAGCATCGGGTCCGCAGGGAGTGGATTTAGTGTGTGACTGGTGAACGGCGACCTACCGATCAGCTGAACTGTAAGTCAGACTTTTGTGCTCTTACTGGGGAGAAGAGGATTTTTCTCCATCGTCCGGCGTGAGCAACAAACAGGCCTGCAACAAGTGTGAATATTGTATGTTTAGTGGATTTATATAACGTGTTTTGGAGTGTATATTAGCAGTGTTGGGGAGTAACGGAATACATGTACCGCCGTTACGTATTCAGAATACAAAATATGAGTAACTGTATTCCGTTACAGTTACCGTTTAAAAAGGTGGTATTCAGAATACAGTTACTTTGTTGAAATAAATGGAATACACTGCGGTACTTTCCTGTTTCATATTGTCACGGGTCAGAATTATTTGGGTTTGTTTGACAGCTACGTAATGTTGTTCCAGGCGGCAGCGTTACGGTTGCCATGGTTACAGGGTGACGCTCTCTCTCTGCTGTTTTCTGGGTGAGAGAGCGCTTTTTTGTTGTTGTTGTTGTTGTGCTAAGCTAAAAGGCAGAATGCTACAGGCATAGCTTAAAGCATGTAGCCTGATGGGCAGTGTAGTCCGTGCTGCAGCGAGAATGGACTACCATACACGTTATGTGTCTGTGAGCGAGGGAGGGAGAGAAAGGAAAAGTCTGAGCTGTCACGGAGCAAAAACGGGAGCTGGAAGCATGTAAATATAATAATAACCACTGCAGCCAAGAAGAGTGCCTGACGAGCCCAGCTGTAAGTAAGCTATTAAGACTCAACTGTACACTGTGTTCGTGTTTTCCTCCGGAAAAAATAAGTTCCGTTGGAGAAGCCTTTCAACGCCTCTCTCTGTCTCCCGCAAGCAAAGTTGACCCAGACAACAAAGTAAAGCTAGTTTTCAGCTACCAGCCCCACACGAACCCGACGTATTAGCCAGAGGTCCCTTTACTATGGTTCGGACCCGCGGACCTTCAGTAACAGTAATAAATCACAGCAACAGGACATTCACGTAGTTGTAAACAGCATGATAATATATTAAGTATTCCAAAGTATTCAGAATACGTTACTCTCATTGAGTAATGTAACGGAATACGTTACAGAATACATTTTGGGGCATGTATTCAGTATTCTGTAGTGGAATACATTTTAAAAGTAACCTTCCCAACACTGTATATTAGTGAGTCACTTACCAAAAGGTGATAACATAAGTTGGGTTGTTTAATATAATTTGAAAGGGAAATATGTCATTTATACAGTGTATTTCATTTGGTTAAGGAATTGGAATATCATTTGAGTTTAAAAAAGGGATGTGTTGTACAGTATTTGTCTCTGCCCTTACGTTCAGTAAACGTTTCGTTTGTGTTAAAGAGTTGTCTGGGGTCGTTTCTTTACTACTGGTTAAGTTTAACTTGTGTGTGGTAGAAGTATCGGTTTTTGTACTCGGTATCGGCAAGTACTCAGATCCAAGTATCGGTATCGGATCGGTTTGAAAAAATTGGTATCGTTGCATCCCTAGTAATTAATTTTTGCTAGAGGAACCAAATTTAAAAATTCATTGTTCTCCCCATGGTCCTGGTCCCTGGTACCAGGACCCATGTACCAGGTTTAAACAGAAATATGGATTGACACACTTTTCTAACTGAGCACTCAAAATACTTTTTACTAGAACTCTTTAACAACAGGCACCTTTTTTTATACTTAAGCACTCTGTCTAACATTCACGGACGCACACACTCGTGCACCTATAGATGTATGCTTCCACAGAAATAGTTGGCTAATCATTGCACTGAATTTCTGATGACCTGCACTACCTCCTCAGCCACAGACCTTAATTTGGTAAAACCGAGATGAAGAAAGAGGATTAATTTGAAGGCTGAATCAGTTACTATAGCAAGTGACTCCGTGAAGCTAAACTGCTCACTGAAACTATTTTCTTTAGCTCAGTTTCTTTATTCATAAAATCCACGCCAGAGCAAATACTGGAGCAGATGAATTTACTTAAGTTTAGGATTTTATAACTATTGAAATCACAGTTAAGCTGCCACTTCATTAATTGTTGTATTTAACATGAGCAATTTTATAATCCAACAATCATCAGTGTAGGAACAGAGAAATGACACCAGTCAATGGATACTGTAGAATATATACAAACCGGATTCCAAAAAAGTTGGGACACTAAACAAATTGTGAATAAAAACTGAATGCAATGATGTGGAGATGGCAAATGTCAATATTTTATTCAGAATAGAACATAAATCACGGAACAAAAGTTGAAACTGAGAAAATTTATCATTTGAAGGGAAAAATATGGTGATTCAAAATGTCATGGTGTCAACAAATCCCAAAAAAGTTGGGACAAGGCCATTTTCACCACTGTGTGGCATCTCCCCTTCTTCTTACAACACTCAACAGACGTCTGGGGACCGAGGAGACCAGTTTCTCAAGTTTAGCAATAGGAATGCTCTCCCATTCGTGTCTAATACAGGCCTCTAACTGTTCAATCGTCTTGGGCCTTCTTTGTCGCACCTTCCTCTTTTTGATGCGCCAAATGTTCTCTATAGGTGAAAGATCTGGACTGCAGACTGGCCATTTCAGTACCCGGATCCTTCTCCTACGCAGCCATGATGTTGTGATTGATGCAGAATGTGGTCTGGCATTATCTTGTTGAAAAATGCAGGGTCTTCCCTGAAAGAGATGACGTCTGGATGGGAGCATATGCTGTTCTAGAACCTGAATATATTTTTCTGCATTGATGGTGCCTTTCCAGACATGCAAGCTGCCCATGCCACACGCACTCATGCAACCCCATACCATCAGAGATGCAGGCTTCTGAACTGAGCGTTGATAACAACTTGGGTTGTCCTTGTCCTCTTTGGTCCGGATGACATGGCGTCCCACATTTCCAAAAAGAACTTCGAATCGTGACTCGTCTGACCACAGAACAGTCTTCCATTTTGCCACACTCCATTTTACATGATCCCTGGCCCAGTGAAAACGCCTGAGCTTGTGGATCTTGCTTAGAAATGGCTTCTTCTTTGCACTGTAGAGTTTCAGCTGGCAACGGCGGATGGCACGGTGGATTGTGTTCACTGACAATGGTTTCTGGAAGTATTCCTGAGCCCATTCTGTGATTTCCTTTACAGTAGCATTCCTGTTTGTGGTGCAGTGTCGTTTAAGGGCCCAGAGATCACGGGCGTCCAGTATGGGTTTACGCCCTTGACCCTTACGCACAGAGATTGTTCCAGATTCTCTGAATCTTCGGATGATGTTATGCACAGTTGATGATGATAACTGCAAAGTCTTTGCAATTTTTCGCTGGGTAACACCTTTCTGATATTGCTCCACTATCTTTCTGCGCAACATTGTGGGAATTGGTGATCCTCTACCCATCTTGGCTTCTGAGGGACACTGCCACTCTGAGAAGCTCTTTTTATACCCAATCATGTTGCCAATTAACCTAATTAGTGTTAATTGGTCTTCCAGCTCTTCGTTATGCTCACATTTACTTTTTCCAGCCTCTTATTGCTACTTGTCCCAACTTTTTGGGGATTTGTTGACACTGTGAAATTTTGAATCAACATATTTTTCCTTTGAAATGATACATTTTCTCGGATTAAACTTTTGATCTGTCACCTACGTTCTATTACAAATAAAATATTGACATTTGCCATCTCCACATCATTGCATTCAGTTTTTATTCACAATTTGTTTAGTGTCCCAACTTTTTTGGAATCCGGTTTGTATATATATACTGGAAGTGCTGAATATACAAGTCTGGCCTAAGTCTTCTGTCAGAAAGACTGCAGCAGTCCAGGAGTTGAGTTCAATGTTTTTAATTAAGAAGAAATGTTTTCATCAGAGCTTGCCATTTTTAATCCATATGTGAACGTATTGTTGGAGAGGATACAGTACATGTGACTATGAGCATGGTTGTCTGGAAAGAGAAACAGGCAATTCTGTAATGAGTACAGTCAAAGATAACTAAGAAACAATCACAACACATCATCTACTTAACACAGCAATATTTTACAATGTCCACAAGGGTCTCTGTTGACCATAAATTGGCTAAATAGCATGTCTTTCAAGTTGCTAATAGTAAGGAGGACGCATTTGTTGGTTCCATTTGGAGGAGTCTACGAATTTGGACAGCTTTTGCTGCGTCGCTGTGACATAATCGTCTTACAAATGCAGCCTCAGCAGGATATGGCCTATGAATTTAGACACCCCCAATGTCTAAATATCTGAGCCAAATTTCATGGAAACCCACCTAACAATTGGTGATATTTCACAAGGAAATTTCTTTATGCTAAAAAATTCTAAAAAGTTATTATTCTCCAGAGACTGGGAATATCACCCCTGAATTCCATAGTAATCTACTATAGCTGTTCAGTGTATATGAACAAAAAAACATTAGCTAACATATCAATATGACAGAAAAAAGAAAAGGTTGACTATGACCAAATTCCACCAGCGGTAAAAATAAACAAAATAGTATATTTTAAGGAGAAAAACTTCTGTTTTTCAGGTGCTGCCTCTTCACCTGCTGTATGGATTAACATGATGTAATGATGACAATTCACCAGAACAGCTGGACAGTTTTGGTCAAATGGTATATGAACTACTCTACATGCTGTTGTCATTTCAGATGATTTCTTCATGGTCATCAGTCCTCCCAGTAATCCATCTAGTGATTCAAATATCATCAGTTTGGTCATTGGTGCTCTTGTTGTGCTCATTCTGATTCTTACTGTTTTCTTTGTTGTGTGGAAGACGAGACAAGCCAAATGCAGTAAGTCTTCCCCATCTTTTTAAAAAAAAATAATGAATTAATAATGTATTATAAATTCTATTATTTTTTCTCAAACAATCAGTTCAAATCCTTTTAATCAATTTTAAGGTCCAGTGTGTTGGATTTAAAGGGATCTACTGGTACAAATTGAATTTAATCTTACTAATTATGTTTTCATTAGTGTAGAATCACCTGAACAGTGAGAATGTTTTCTCAACCGTGGAATGGCTCCACTTCCACCGAGTCCTTTGTGTTGCATTGATATGTTTCTGTAGTAGAGGAAGTCAAAACTCCACCACCATTTGTTAGTATTTTGTTGTAGTGTTTGAATATACTAATATACTTTAGTATTTATGTTCATAGTAATATACTTTTGCTTATCACCATCAGCACTAAATATTTGAGCTTCCTTTCCTTATGTGAAACATTTTCAGATTCCATGTGCCCAATTTTTGCTCTGTAAAATCAATATGTAGTCTTGGTATAAAGTCTTGTTGTCCCCTGAAATATGCCTACTTGTTGTGGTAAAAGACATTAGCATAAGTGAAAGATCCCTGATTTGATCCTGCAAAGAGACAAAAAATCTTTGGGCTTGCATCAGGAAGGACATCAGGTCGAAAAACTATTAATCAAACATGTGGGGATACTGTCTGTTTTAGCCCCTTGTTAATAAGACAGCAGCCACTTACCTCTTTTAGTATGAAGGCAGGAAATATGAACAGCATGCATGGGTTAAAATGAATAAAAGAGCACAATAAACATTTCAAAACAGTAAAAAAAAACAAAAAAACAAAACAAAACAGAAAACGCAAATACAACATGTTTCTAAATGATCTTATGAACAAACCAAATACTGGCTCTTTACAGGGTATTTGTGTTTTCTCACTCTTGAATTTCCTATAAACTTAAAATAGAAGTCAGTATTTTAATTTTCATTAGTCTGAGAGGTTTCACTTTGTCCAAAAAGCATAAGTTTGGTCATCACATACTGAGCTGGAGGCTGTGTGCAAATGTCTCCATCATGTGCACCAACAAGTCCATGAGATTTTACACTAACCAAGAATGCAAACTAGTTTGGTTGACTTTAGAAAAGCAAAAACCCCAAAAGATTATTATAAAGATGACTGTTTATATGTGGTGTATGTTGCTGTATTTGTGCATTTGGAAGCACTTGGGTTAAATCTGTAAACTCGCCACTAGATGCCACTAAATCTCACACATTGCTCATTTACTCAGGTAATGTCTAAAAATTCAGAGTGTGATTTAAGTTTCTTGATTGTTATTAATTTACAAAAAAGCAACAAGAACTCTGTTTCATATTGTTCATCAGTTTCTCCTGCTTCTTTATACGTACAGAAAACAAGAAGAGCGAGGAGGATGGAGCTGAACAGGCTAGGAAGAAAAAGACAATCAACTTTAAAAATAATAACAGCGGGTTGCAGGTGGTGAAGGAGAAAGTGAACCACTCATGACAGGAAGAAAAAAATAGGATGATGTAGACAGCAGAGAAGAGCAAAGACATGCAGATGAAAGAGAAACCAAACAAGATCAGTTTGTTTTAGAAACAGAGCAAATAAAGGACATCAACAGTCTACAAAAAAGCAAATAAATCCATCTACTGTTAATGACAAAGAGTCTTTGATTACAATAGAACAAGAAACACAGGAAGTGACGGAGAAGGAGAGGATGATTTGAACAACAGTGGAGAGAAAAAGTTAAACAAGGAAAGAGAAAAACAACAACATGATTTTATTGATTTATTGATGAGCATTCAAATATCTCAGTGAATACAGAATAAAGATTAACACAAAGCAAGAAAGCACAAGACAAGGCTAATCAATCGAATTCGTCTGTCATTACTAAAAAAAGAGCCTGAATTTGAAATGAAAGAAAAAGCACAAAAAACACACGAAGAACAGAGCAGGAGAGGACGAGAAGAAGAGCAAAATATGAACATGAGAGGAGAGCAGAGAAATAAAGATGAAATAAAATTGAGGAGCACAGATGATGACAGGATAAATCATTTTATTATGACTGAAAAAGTGTCTGAGTCTACAATAGAAAAACAGACAAATGAAGAAGAGGAGATGACAGCAAGATGAATAAAAGCTGAGGGGGCTGAAGGTGAAAGAGAAAAAAAGATGGAAACAGATAAAGATTGTATAGAACTTTGTTTATTACCACTTAGAGAAAAGCTCAGAGTCGATAGTGTTAGTAAAGGAAGGAAAGTCCTTTAAACTTAGTTCCTTTACTTCCTTGATTTCAGATGTAAAGTTTTTAACTTCACATCTGAGCAGTGATCAGGAACCACAGAGAGAAAAAGAGACACAACAAGAGCAGCTTGTAGAGAAAAGACAGATGGAGAGAAATGTGGACATGAGAAAGTCAGACACCGAGAAAAAGAGAGCAGAGGAAAACAGTGATGAAGGAAATAATCTATATTCTGTGTTTATGGCACAGAAGGAGACACCGAGAGAAAAACTGGAGGCAGAACAACAGAGAGAGGAAAACCAGAGGAGGCTTCAATCAGAGACACGAAGGGAAAGAGAGAAAGAAGAGATAGAACTGAAAATAAGGAAAGATAATAAAAACCAACATCAGTTTTCACAGTTTACAAAAGAACTTAAATAGCAGCCAGTGTCATCAGGAGAAGCAAGCGGAAAGCAGATCTCTGAAGAAAGACAGGCTCCGCCAGAGCTTATATTATATTTTTACATGCTGTGGAGCCATTTTTGGGAGCATTTCAAGTTGCTATACATCAATACAACCATTATAGCCTATATTTTAATAATATGTATGCATTAAGTGCATAGTAATTACATAAATTGCCAAAAGTGCAATAAACTACAAAAAATTGAAAATCGTTTTTGTTTTTTTGCATATATTTCTAGTTAGAGAAATTTAAGAGGTTTATCCCTCAAAACTGTAAATACAAAAAAGTTGCACAAAATAGTTTCCCACCACAGGAAATTTATTTTGAGTGTCTTCATAGTTTTATTTTTGAAATACACCAATTTTTATATACTGCAGGAAAAACGAAAATAAATATTATAATGCAAATTTGCAAAAAAAAAAACAAAAAAACGGCATGTGCATCAAAATAAACTATTTCCAGCAGTGCAATATGAGTCCTAAGCATCCCAGAAACTATTTTGAAAAGCATAAAGTCAAACATGACTTTTAAAAACACCAGTACAGGCTTGTATATGTATGTATATGAAGATGGAACATTTTAATATCATCTATGTATAATATTTTATACACAGATAATGTATAACATAATGAGAGAGAAAGAGAGACTCATATGGGTATGGGTCATTATAATTACATAGCCCACTGGTATGTAACCCACTTGCATTATCACAGCAGGGTTGTTATATATCTAAGATGAGCTAAGATAACCTTCCCACATGTGGGAAATTTGTTTTGTCATAGCAGGAAGTGGAGAGTGCAAAAGTTATGTAGCAAAAATTAGAATACAATAAGAATAAAATAAAATACTATATACAGTAGAATAAAATAGAATAAAATATACAATAGGATAAAAATAGAATACAAATTCTATATACAACTGAGTAAAATACAACATTGTCAGAAAAGAGAACTGCACTTAAGTGTTATTGCTGTGGGATTATTATATTATCTTATGCCATGTTATATCCCTAATTAAAGATTGTGAAATTATTATGCAGTTTTAGTTTGCATTATTCTCCTGAATTAGAAGAAGGTGATAACTATTACATTTATTAAACTGATTTGTATTACATTAGACTGCTGATTCAGTGTGAATGAATGACATTGTTTATGATGCATTATACTGCTGAGTTATAAGATATACCGTTTTCAGAGAGTCATCGCCTTATTTGTCTGATTAGAAAAGAACAGAACATACTGCACAGGAAGCCAAGGTCATAACTTAGGCTCACTGAGAGAGAAAGAATGTGAATGTTTCGGCTTTTACGACTAGGTGGGGGCCACTAGACGGCTATAAGAGTTTGAGTAACCCTCCACCAATTTGAGATTTGCTGTGACCCTCTGCATGCATGTCTCCCCATCCGGATGGTTTATGCTCAAAAGTGTTGAATTGTATGTAATAAAGTAATTGTTCATTGAGCATTTATACACCGAGTATTGTCTTTCCTTCAGCCCAAAGATCGAAAGAATCGGGAGGATTTAACATTGCACATGTGTGGATGTGTGTGTGTGGTCAGCTGCAAAGTCTTTGTTGTAGAGTCTGACAGCAGTGGGGAGGAAAGACCTGCGGAATCTCTCCGTCCCACACCGTGGGTGCCGCAGCCTGCCACTGAAGGAGCTGCTCAGTGCTGTCACAGTCTCATGCATGGGGTGGGAGATCTTGTCCATCAGGGATGACAGCTTAGCCGCCATTCTCCTGTCACTCACCACCTCCATGGGTCCAGAGGGCATCCTAGAACAGAGCTGGCCCTGCGGATCAGCCTGTTCAGTCTCTTCCTGTCCCCAGCAGAGATGCTGCCGCCCCAGCAGACCACTCCATAAAAGATAGCTGAGGCCACCACAGAGTCATAGAAGGTCTTCAGGAGTGAGCCCTCCACTCCAAAAGACCTGAGTCTCCGCAGCAGGTACAGCCTGCTCTGCCCTTTCCTGTAGAGGGCGTCTGAATTATGAGTCCAGTCCAGTTTGTTGTTCAGATGAACACCAAGGTACCTGTAGCTGTCCACAGCCTCGATGTCCATACCTTGGATGTTCAGTGGTTGCAGTGGAGGATGTTTGTGCCTGCGGAAGTCTACCACCAGCTCCTTGGTTTTACTGGCATTGATCTGGAGGTAGTTCAGCTGGCACCAGTCCACAAAGTCCTGAGTCAGTCCTCTGTACTCCTTGTCGTCCCAATCAGTGATGAGGCCGACTATTGCAGAGTCATCAGAGAACTTCTGCAGGAAGCACTGGGTGGAGTTGTGGGAGAACTCTGCAGTGTAGATGGTGAAGAGGAACGGAGCCAGAACCGTTCCCCGTGGGGCCCCCGTACTGCAGACGACCCTGTCTGACACACAGCCCTGAGTCCTCACATACTGTGGTCGGTGATGGTCCACTCCAGAGTTCTCCAGCTTGTCCTTCAGGACCGTGGGAAGAATAGTGTTGAAGGCACTGGAGAAATCAAAGAACATGATTCTCACAGTGCTTCCAGCAGTCTCCAGGTGAGCGAGGGAACGATGTAGGAGGTGAATGACGGCATCATCCGCTCCAATGCCAGGCTGGTAGGCAAACTGAAGTGGGTCCAGTGATGAGCTCACAAGGCGCCGAAGCTGAGCCAGGACCAACCGCTCCAGGGTCTCCATCAGGTGGGATTTCAGAGCCACCGGCCTGTAGCTGTTCAGGTCCTTGGGGCGTGAAGTCTTTGGCACTGATATCAGAAGATATCAGTACTTGCAAATGAGATTTTAAATGGGTCTTGTGTGATTTTCCTTTTGTCAAAGCAATTGGCCGGAAAGATTCAACACATTTACGGTGCTTCATTTCACCATCACTGTATTCCAGACAGTTTGCAGATTCAAATGCAACACTTGAGGAGACAGAACTACAACTCAGGAAGTCTCTACACAAAAAAACAAAAAACAAAAACATGATGTTACAGTATATCAGGGGCGATTCTAGCTTTGGGGATGCTGAGCACCCAGAGAGCTGCCCAGCCGGGCAAGATAAACTTTACACATCACGATGAGACGTCTTCCCTGTCTCTGTCAGTCCCTGCATCTTTAAATGTCTCCAGTTGTCCCGAGTTCTCTATAACTGTCTCTTTGGTGCATTTAAACCCCTGTTCCTCCCTGTCCTCCTCATCGTCTGTTGTCTTGTGTATGTATGTATGAATGTATGAAAAAATCTTTACTACAGATACTAATTTTGTGTTGTAAGATTGATGAGTTTCATGCTTTCATAGTGGTACTTGGGAGAGCTTGACATTTTATCAGGTGGTACACACTGTAAAAAGTTTGAGAAACACTGATAAGTGTATGTGTGCTTTTGGAAAACATTTAAAGCTGCTGTACAGAATCTTTTGAAACAAGCCAGCTTAAAACATTTTTAGAATATAAACAGAGCATCTGCTTCTCTTTACAGCTCCTCACTCCACCAGGACTCTGTTTGGCACTTTCTGATAGTGCGCAAATGTGATGTACGTACTGCGGCAGTCATACAGACAACTGGACGGTCCAAAAGTTGGCCTACCTATTACTGGCTGAGGTTTTAGTAGAGTTGTGGCTGAACCACATAAAAATATATCATTAATTTTAATCTTCAACCCAGTTTGTTTTGCAGATTCTGTATAGCAGCTTTAATATAGGGAGGACACAGCTTCCAGATTGTGTGAGTAAAATTAGGTTTTTTTTTTTCTTTGTCAGTTTAACAGTTTCTGTTTTGCCTGTCACTGTTCCCTGTCTGTTTTCTTACCTGGTTCTTCCTGACCTTGTACTTTCTCCTCATGTTCCCCTCTTTCCTCTCTCCCTCTTTGGACTGACAATCATACACAAATAGATTGTATACAATTAGATGAAAAATTACATTAATATGAAAAAAAATACTATTAAGATCACTAACAAAAAGTCCTCTCTCAGTGTACTTTCAACCAAAAGGCAAATAACTAAACAACATGAACATCTAATAAAAGATATAAATATTGAAACATTGATCCAAAGTTATTCTTGATTGACGGATCATTTGATTTTACACTTTTACCTGAATGTGGCTCCTTCTTTTGATAAAACTTCCTTATATCCATTATGAACCTGGCTGTCTCTCTGTACACACACACACACACACACACACACACACACACACACACACACACACACACACACACACACATAACAATAGTTATAAGGTTAATGGGCATCCAGTCAGTTAGTATCCATTTCAAACAGGACAGTGGTAACAACAGTAGGCTACGGACAAAGGAACGCAAACAAATGCACCGTCAGGCCTACTAGCCAGGCTAAAGAAGCAACCTTTTAAACCACTGCTCCCCAGCATCTTCCTGACCAACGTACGGTCAGTCATCAACAAAATAGACGAACTGAACCTTTTCGCCGCACAGCCACTAGTCCGCGACTGTTGTATCTTGGTCGTCACGGAGACATGGCTACCCGAGGAAATTCCTGATGCCTCGATGCAGCTAGCAGGCTGCACAATGCACCACAGTGACAGAAAGACTACAGAGGGGAAAAGCAGAGGAGGAGGTTTGTGCATTTGGCCTGAGGTCGGGGGCCCTGGGACTCTCCACCATGTGACCCTAGAACTGAAGAAGCTTCTCGGATGAGAGGTGAAACGTCTTCAAGCAACTTAAAGAAGTCCAGACGCTTTCCTTTCCAAGCTCCTTAGACTACGATGACCTGGAGGACTGAGAACCTTCACAGACATACTTTATTTAACCTAACTCTGACCATGAAACCAAAACCACTTCAGCACACTGCTCTTTAAATCCATCAGAGTGCAGCAAACTAACCTGTTTAGCTTGCACTAACCTGCAGAGGATTTTCATGCAACCTTTAAATAACACAGTCTACCTTAGTTTCTTTAGCATGTTTTACAATATGAAAAAAACATCACATCAGCAGACCCAATATCTGATTTTAAAACATGAGGACTTACATGTGCGCTTTAAATTTCCAGTTTATCAAACACCACTGAGCAGTTCTTGCCTCTAAATCTAACCTCTCTTCTTCCTCTCCTGTCCTGCCTTTCTTATCTTTCTCCATCTCTGAGTTAAATTAGCTCTCTTTCTTTTCTCTCCCTGTGAAATACAGCAGCTGAACATTTAGCTAGCAACACCCTGTGTGACAAACTGCACACAAACACTTTGTGTGTTCACTCATGCTTGAGCTGATAGAAATATTATAGTTAAAATTACCTGACACTTAAGAAACATTACACCTTTTATGCTCCTCGCTCCTCTTTCTTAGTGCTAGATAGATGCTGAAGTATCACAGTCACACCCGTTCCGGTGTTGCGCTTCAAAAACACAAAACAAACACTAACTCCTGAATATGGCACACGGTTTTGCTTCTTCAAGCTCTTTTTATGGGGCATCCACTAGTGATTAAGACACAATTAGGACTGAACTGCCTTTGATGTGTTAGTGTTTAGGCTCAAACGAGAAATAAATCCTCCCCTCAAATGTGTTAATTAACAAGCCTATTTTAAAAATGGAACAAGCAGAAGGTACAGATTGGTTTAAAATGCAGAGAGTAAAAGTAAAATGTTGTCAGCAAAATAAATACTCAAAGTACAGAAAGCTACAAAATTCTACTTAAGTGATAAAGTATTTGTACTTTGTTATTTCCCACCTCTGCAGAACACATAACTCGTAGCGAAACACCTGATGTGGACATCTGATGCAGAAAACTTCTCCAACCCAAATGACCACTCCAGGGACACCGGCTCCAGCTCCTTTACTACTCCATCTTCTGGTCGATGCGTCCTCTCCCAGACAGCACAGGTAAAGCCCAGTGAACCAAGCCACTCACATGACAGAGACAGCACTGCCCTTATTTTCAATGAAACCACAGTAATCGTTTCGTCTCCTTGAAACTCAGAGCAGACCAAATGATATAGGCTACATCTACAAAAGCATGTGCATACCTGGTGTCCGTTTCACAGAGAGCCACACGTTTTATGGTCAAAGAAATTGTGGACAAAACTTCTGGTCACCTGCTATGAACGGTGAGTTTAAGCATATCTGCCAGCAATAAAAGCTGGTTTATAATGTAATGTTAATTTAGCTCTGTGTGTTGTTTTAATACAGTATACACACTTTTAAAAAAACTCCCTGTAGAAGAAACTGATGGTCATACTCAACATCAAGTGAGGGCAATCAACATTTTTACATCCTGGCTGGTTCATGTGTACGAGGTCTCAGAGAAATCAAAACTAGACCCTACCAAAGGAAGAAAAAATTAAAAGAAGTTTATATACTGTAGATAAAACTACAATCAAAAATCTAACTCAAGATGCTGATAGTATTTTAGGCATGTATGTGTAGAATTGTCTCTCGTAAACAGTGTCTGTGAGAAAGTTGAAGATGTGTTTTTTTTTTTACTACAGCTTATCTCCAGTCAGCTACAAGAAACCATTCATTATGCACTACAACATCCATTGAATACCAGGACAGTGTCAGGTGTCATTTCACATTGTTTGGTATTATAACAGTTTGTCCTCATGGCAGCATTACAAGGCAGTATGCATAAATAGTGAAAACAGGTGACCGAAGAAGGTCAATATATCTTTATTTTAATAAAATTTAATAAAATATACAGACAACAAACCTGCAATCAGTTTGAAAGATATTTTGTATATGTATGTGATAGACCATTGTTCGTTGTCAGGCTTTTTGCTCCTGTATGAATTAGTGACCACTGAAACATCTTTCAATAACAATAAATTAAAGTAATTACTGTTAAATTAAAGCTCAAAATGGAGACCCCTATAATTGTTTGCAATTAACTGTAACCAAAGGTGACAACCACTGACAACCAAACCCACTTTGGGGTTGTTTATGGATATGTATTGTATGCATCTGTGGTGTGTTTTCACATGTGTGCATTCACTGCTGTTGTACATTTACTGACAGCAACTGGAAGGAAAGACTTCTGTAATCTCTCCTTTTCACATTGTGGCATTAGCAGCCTTTCACTGAAGTAGCTGAAGGAGCTGCTCAGTGTTGTCAGGGTGGCCTGCATGGAGTGGGAGGTGTTATCTAACAGGAATGTAAGCTTAGCAACCATTCTCTGTTGGCTGTTGATTACCCTGTTCAGTTTCTTTCTGTGACCCAGCAGACCGTACCTTAGAAAGTGGCCAGTGTTACCAGAGTTACAGAAGGCATTCAGGATAGATCGCCACCTTTACATATCTAGCTGCAAAAACATTTCTCACACTAAGAGGCCTAGTGAGATATTTGACAACCAACCCAGGATGACTGTGATAACTATTCCTAACTAATCTACTGATAAAAATTTTAAATTAGTTACCACATGACTTTAACTAGCTAATGGAAAACTGAATCGAATCAAAGCTTTTACCTACAGCTTTTCAATAAGTTTTGACTGATTTAAATGAGTAATTCTAAGTAATCTTAAAAGAAAAACAACAACAAAATGAAAAATTACTCTAACTAGTAAAAATTACAAAATATCTCCTCCCCTCAAAGTTTTGTGTATTTTCTGCAAATGGTCCACATAAATATGGACAGAATCACACAGTGCCCTCTAATGCAGCCTTAACAAGGAATGGGACAACCAATCCCAGTCTACCCCAATGTTTTCTAATTGCACATGATGATGACGTGAAGACTCCAGCGACTCTTAGTATCAAGGAAAAGCTTTATTAAGTGACCAACAGGATTCAGGTTGTGGCCTTCATCAGGGTCAGTTCTACTTTAACATGACATAAAATGAAATAGTGTTGTGCTTTAATGTCAAATAGCAATGGTGGCATTTGTTCTTATGTTTGTCTGCTTTGGGATCATAGGTGGTTGTTGAGTTAAACATTGACTATGTTAAAGTAATATCATCAGCTCATGTTTAAATCAGATGCATACAGTTCTATAGCCTGCAGATTATTTCAGAAATATCTCAGAAGTCAGAACACGACATTTCTACAACTTTTCTCTTTTAAGCTGTTCATTAACTTCTTGTACTTTTCTTTGCATTATCAATCAAGTGAGCATGAAACCCAACCAAAGCACACTTTGTAGTGAAGGACTCAGATGCACTGTATTACACTCAATCTGATGAAGATAGTTCAGAACATTTATCTTAACCCTTCTAACTCATATAGGCTTAATGTCGTATTTCTGCTGCACTTTAAAAGTTTTTCTAAAAATTGTATTAAAGTCTCTTTGTTGTCGAAGTCTCCACAAATGTGCTGTAATTAATTTTATTATGAAGGATAGAATTATGTATCTTTCTTTCATAAAATGATGGAGGGTCCATATGTCAAATAAACATTTTTCCCCTTTTTATTTAGTAAAATAATAGGGTTCATACAGCAGAAGTGTTAAGGGAAGCTGCCAAAAAGGTATTTTGTGTATGTTCTGGACAGAGGAAAGAAGACAACAAGCCAAAAAAAGTTAGCAAATAAATTTTTGGTTTGGTGGAATTTTACAAAAATATTAATTGATGTAAAGGTCATCAGATTACACTGAATTAATCAAAAACTGATGTGTCAATATTTTTGCAACGGGACTAATGATTCATTTGGAGCCACCCATTCACTCTTTTTCATTTTGATTGGATCACATATTATATTTTATAGTATATAACAAGGACTGTCACAAAGCACATAGAGCTCTGTCAGTCAGACCTTTCCAGCAAATTTTAGGGGGCAATCAATGCAAAAACTGCCTTCAACACTATTACAGTAAAAATGTTGAGCACTATGTTTTTAGTGCTTCCTCAGTGCATCAAGATGCTGACATTCTTCTGATTCAGACATGTAGTGAAATCTCTCTCTGCATTCAAATAATGTGTTTGTTGTCCTGTCCAATACAGATCTTCATAACATCTGTCAAATAGACTGTTTTTGTAATCTCAGCTCTAAAGAAGGGCTTGATTTAGTTAATTTTCTCACATCCTTTAAATAACTGTACTTATTTAAATATATACTTTTATTTGAATAATTTTTTTTACATTGTCCCTCAAATAGAGTTAATATTACAGCTCTATTCAACTAATTTCAATTCACCTTTATTTACATAGTGCCAAATTACAATAACAGTTGTCTGAAAGTGCTTTACTGTATATTGTAAGGAAAAGACCCTCAACAGCCATCTTTCATTAATGGTTGGAGGTCAGGGGAAGAAGACAGGACAAAAGGAAGAGAG
The DNA here is from genome assembly GCA_029532605.1 of Oreochromis grahami. NCBI lineage: Eukaryota > Metazoa > Chordata > Actinopteri > Cichliformes > Cichlidae > Oreochromis > Oreochromis grahami. The sequence goes on from JAQSNX010005024.1 coordinate 30,935, forward strand.
CCAGAGACTAATTATAACTAATAATTAGATGCAGAGTGGTGTAATTTATGTTGTTTGCATTTTAAAGGAGATTATATAAATATCTGAAAATTGTCATTAAGGTAAAATTCGTAAAATTCATTCTTTCTTTTACAGAACTGCAGGATGATTCATGTTACCTATGGGGTCTTCTTTCTTCTGTTTTTCCAAACTGCTGTACTCCTGACTCTGACACGCTCATCTCATGGTGATCTATCGCATTTTTCGCTGAAAATAACTCAATGAACTGGTCACATCTTTGATATTTATATTATTCAATTAATTGTTTCCTATAAAGGCTTCATATCTGTTGGTGTTGTTTTTAGACATTCAAAGTCACAACATCAGTCAAGCTCAATTTGCTGTACCCACAACACTCACTGGAAATATGCCATGCTTACACACATTATGTGCTTACTGTAATAACAAGGTTTGTTGTTCATTTCAGTGTGAAATAAAAACACAAGCCTTTGTTGTCTCAGGTCAGTCGGAGGTGATTGGTCCAAATCAGCCAGTGTTGGCAACAGTTGGTGATGACATCATTTTGCCGTGTTACCTCTACCCAACCATGGATGCTTCACATATGACTGTGGAGTGGAGCAGACCTGACCTGGGCCTCAGAATAATCCATGTGTGGCCTGAGAGACCTGAGTTACAAAATCCATCCTACAAGGACAGAGCGTCCCTGTTCATTAATGAACTGAAACATGGAGAAATTTCTCTGAAGATATCCAAAGTAAAGCCGTTTGATGAAGGAAAATACAGATGCTTTGTTCCAGACCTGCGCAAAGACTCTACAGTTTGGCTTATTGTTGGTAAGTGGATGTTTAGGTTATTTAGCTTAATTTTTCAAGAGCATTTCATTTTTTATTATTAAAGATTTAGAAACATAAATTAGAACAGAAAACTAAGTTAAATAATCCCTCCATGGGTCTGTTCCAGAAAGCAGGTTTAGACCTGTTAAGGGAACTGGGTCACTTAAACTCTGCATCAGTTACCACTATACCACTTACCATGGACTGTGACACTAACATGCCTTCAGTCATAAAATGGCCATTCAGAACACATAGGGGATCAGATTAATTTGCAGAAATTTATGTTTTGAAATCACAGCTGGAAGTTCATTATTTTTTATATTATCATAAATACTTTTATAATCACTCAGTCATTTACTCATCCAAATATCAGAGGCTGCACTAGTCTGCAAGCATCCTTGTGCAAGATACAGAACCCCAATTTCCCCCCAATGCATTCTATGAGATGTGTGTGTGTGTGCGTGTGTGTGTGCGTGTGTGTGTGCGTGTGTGTGTGCGTGTGTGTAGGTAAATGTTACATGTGGTAGAAAACTGTCCTGTCCTATTTCCTAGTTTAGGTTTCTTACGCTCTTGAATTTATTCAGTATTTCTAGTTTTGGTTGTCTTTGTTAGTATTTGGTCCCGTCCATGTCTTGATCTCATCTGTCTTGTTTGTCTGGGTCTTGCCCATGTGTGTCCTCCCTGAGCATCTCCTGTGTTATATGTGCCTTCCTGCGAAATCTGTCTTGACTTCCTGTTTGTCTATGTCACCCTTTTTAACTGAGTAGTCAAAAATCAATCAAATCCACAGTAATCTGTCATCCAAAGTCAAGAAAAAACAATATTTCGGAATCTACTCTTGTTGGGTTCAGTTAGGATCGTAAGGAGACTGGCAGTGGTAACTCAACTTAAAGAAGGAAAAACCCTCCACTCAGAATGAGACACTGAGAACAACTTAAAGGAAGAAAAGTGATTTGAGTGTATTCAACATTTAAATGGTCCAACATAGACATGAACAAAACATTTAAATCATTTCAAACATGTAAATCTCAACAATGTACAATATATCACTTAAAGTGTCCATAAATATATTAGGTAGGCTGTCCATTTCAGTTCAGTGCACTTCGTATTCAGTGTTCTTAGTAAGTGTTAATTGTCTTTAGTCACAGTTTTGCTTTTAGATGCATCAGTTTTTTTGTGCTAAGTGGAATCAGATCTGACCCAAAAAAAGGAAAAAAGTAACAACATAAAGCGTCCTGAGATCTCAGTAAAAAACATTAATCCTTAAAAAAAATTGCAAATCGTTGTATCCTACCACCCTCCAAGGAAACAGGTGGCCTTCAGATTGAGAATGTCCTTTCTAGGCACCTCCAGTGGCATCCAGTCCTTAGATGGCACCGCTCGGTCCTTGCAGCAAATTTCTACCACAAAAAAAACCAGCCTGCACACAACGTGCAGGGCAATCACTTCGCTTGTAACATAAAACATATATTTCTCTAGTGTTATCCCCTTTTTCCACACATCACACATCTATACAGTTCTTATTGGCCAATAACAATTTATCAACGACAAAAATGCATTTAACTGCAAATCATGAAACATGAAAAGTGTCTCACGTGGTGTGTCTGTGAAGGTTCTCAGTCATCCAGGTCATCGTAGTCAAAGGAGTTTGCAAAGAAAAGCGTCTGGACTTCTTTGAGTTGCTTGAAGACGTTTCACCCCTCATCCGAGAAGCTTCTTCAGTTCTAAGGTCAAATGGCCGAGAGTCCCAGATTTAAACCCAGTGGGAGTATCCCCCAAGGAGGGACAAAGGACCCCCTGGTGATCCTCTAATCACATGCGCCAAGGTGTGAAAGCGGGTGTGGGACCTAATCAGCCAGGGTTTCGGGTGAGCTCATTGTGAAACCTGGCCCCACCCTATCATGTGATTTCCTGAGGTCAGATGGCCCAGGATGTGAGTGGGCGTTAAGGCGTCTGGGGAGGGAACTCAAAACTGGATTATAGATGGCAGACAGTTGGTGTCGTAAACCACCGCCTCTGTTCAAAGATGGTCGCTCACAGTGGACATAGATGGCCTCTTTCACTCCTCTTTCAAACCATCTGTCCTCTCTGTCCAATATGTGAACATTGGCATCCTCGAAAGAGTGACCTTTATCCTTAAGATGCAGGTGGACTGCTGAGTCTTGTCCTGTGGAGGTGGCTCTTCTATGTTGTGCCATGCGCTTGTGAAGTGGCTGTTTGGTCTCTCCAATGCAGAGGTCTGGGCATTCCTCACTGCACTGTACAGCATACACCACGTTGTTCAGTCTGTGTTTTGGAGTTTTGTCTTTCGGGTGAACCAGTTTGTGTCTGAGTGTGTTGCTGGGTCTGAAGTACACTGGGATGTCGTGCTTGGAGAAAACTCTCCTGAGTTTCTCTGATACACCGGCTACATAGGGGATGACAATGTTGTTGCGTCTGTCTTTCTTATCCTCCCTTGCTGGTGTCTGATCTTCTTTTCTGTGCCTCTTTGCTGACTTTATGAACGCCCAGTTAGGATAACCACATTTTTTCAGTGCTTCCTTTACATGTGTGTGTTCCTTCTTTTTCCCTTCAGGCTTAGAGGGAACAAGTGAAAGAAAACATTAATTCACTGTAGAGCAACACGTTACAGGACTGAATCTCCACACAGCTTTGTGCATCTAGCTCCGTGCAGGCGGATGCAGTGAAAGAAAGTCACCACGCACAGCGCTATGGTGCATTCACGGTACATGGGAAAACTCAGCACTTAACAAAACAGTAACACTTAAAATTAGAATAAAAATACAATACAGTTGTCAATAAAATAACCATGGGTTACACTCTCCCCCTCTAAACGGCATGAGTCCCTTCATGCATCGTTGACCAACTGGGACCTGGTGGAGGTGACATGACAGTTTTGGAGAATGCAACACCTAAGGTTTGGAAAAAGGAGCTAATAGCCAAGGTCAGCGGCTCTCCTAACTCATCATAAGTGAACTTCTGAGGTGGGCGTCTTTCTCTGTCAGAGCGCCTCAACATCACTGGTTCTGTAGCACCAGCATCAGTACTAACAGTATCATCATTAATGACTGCAGGCTCTTGTGGAGTGAGATCTGCGTCAGTCATGGTAGGTGTCAAGTCGGGTTCGGGAATGTCAATCACAACATGGTCTGAAGACCTAGCATCGGAAGGAACATAGTCCACACGACTTGTGTTAGAGACTTCAGGTTGTGTCAAGGTAGATTTGCCAATATCAGGTAAGGACGTTTCCGGTACAACAGTGTCAGGGGATGATACAGGGGAATGACTGTCCATTTGCTGTTGAGCTCTAGGATGAGTTGACTCAGGTTGAAAGTAAGGGCCTTTTGTGATGATTTGTGGATTCCATGTGCCAATACATAATTCCTCTTCATCACTCATCTCATCCTCATCACTGTACTGTCCTCCATTATCATTGTCATTGCCTTTTGTATGGTTTGGTTTACTCCTGGTTCTCATTTTCCTTCGATTTCCATTTTGGGAGTCCAATCCAATCTGATCTTCAACAGGTAAGAACCCGCAAGGGAGAAGCAAATCCCTGTGCAATGTACGCTGGGGACCGTCTCCATTTTCCGGTCTGACAACATACACTGGGCTGTCTTTGACACGTTTGACAACAATGTGAATATTTTGTTCCCAACGGTTAGCGAGTTTGTGCTTCCCTCTAATGTTCACGTTCCTTACTAAAACTCTGTCACCTGGAAACAGTTCTGCAGCTTTGATCTTTTTATCAAACCTCATTTTATTCTTCTCACCCATCTTTTGTGAGTGTTCGCTGGCAAGGGTGTAACTCTCTTGGAGGTTTTGGCGAAGACCTTTAACATAGTCAGAGTAAGACTTTGGACTGGTTTTGCCCGGGTGAGTACCAAGGACGAGATCAATAGGCAACCTCGGCTGTCTGCCGAACATAAGTTCGTATGGACAGTACCCTGTTGTGTCATTTCGTGTACAGTTATAGGCATGTGTTAATGGTCTAACAAAGTCTCTCCAATGGTACTTGTCTTTGTCCTCCAGTGTGCCTAACATGTCTAAGAGAGTCCTATTGTACCTTTCCACCGGGTTTCCCCGTGGATGATAGGGCGTCGTGCGAATTTTACTTGTCCCAATCAATGTGCAGAGTTCTTTAACAAGCTTAGATTCAAAATCTCTGCCTTGGTCACTAAGCAGACGGCTAGGGATACCATAGGGGATGATAAGGTGATCCCAAAGAGCCCTGGCTATTGTCTTAGCCTTTTGATCTTTTGTCGGGACCGCGACTGCAAACTTTGTGAAATGGTCTGTCAATACTAACACATTTCTGGTGTCTCGACTATCTGGCTCAATAGACAAGAAATCAATGCACACTAGCTCAAGGGGGTAAGTTGCCTGAATATTCTGTAGTGGAGCAGCCTTTTGGGGAAGGGCCTTTCTCATGAGACAACGTGAGCATTTCTTGCACTTCTCTTCAATGGACTGAGCCATCCGTGGCCAGTAAAACCTTGCCCGAGCGAGATGTAAGGCACGCTCAAACCCGAGGTGACCAACCTCGTCATGTACACCTTTCAGGGCTCTGTCACGGTACTTTTGGGGCAGTACTAACTGGTACACAAGGGAATCTCTGTCATTGAACTTCCTGTAAAGCACGCCATTACTGAGCTCGAGTTTGTTCCATTGTTTCAGAAGGAGTTTAACATCTGACGATTCAAGATTTGTTTCCTTGGGGCTGGGTTTCAAGCCTCTTCCCAACAGGGCTATAACACGAGCGAGAGAAGGATCATCCTTTTGTGCAGCGCACCAATCAGCATCTGTCATTGAGGGTAAGATGTCTTCTCCATAAGCCTCAGTGACTGAGCTGGGGTCAATAGCAAGACTCTCGACAACTGAGAGGGTTTCTGAATGGCATGAGACTGAATGACGCTGACACAAAGCAGAAAACGTTTCATGGTCAAGATTGTTTGGCATGTTAATGAGACGTTCTTTCATGTCATCAATACGAGCTTTTTCTTTGACAAATGCCTCATCTTCACGAGGAGGCTCTTGGGGCCGCCGAGACAACCCATCAGCATCTTTGTTTGCTTGACCTGCCCTGTACTTAATATTGAAATTGTAAGTAGACAAGGCAGCCAGCCACCTGTGTCCTGCCGCATCTAATTTCGCAGTTGTCAAAACATAAGTTAGCGGGTTATTGTCGGTGAGGACAGTGAAGCTAGAACCGTAAAGGTAATCATTGAACTTTTCACACACAGCCCACTTGAGGGCTAAGAATTCAAGTTTGTGTGTGGGATAGTTCTGTTCACTCTTAGAAAGCCCCCTGCTAGCGTAAGCAATTGCTCTCAGCCTCCCCTCTTGCTCCTGATAGAGCGCAGCTCCCAACCCATCCCGACAAGCATCCGTGTGCAATACATAGGGGAGTTGTGGGTTGGCAAAAGCAAGAATTGGTGCAGAAGTCAGTTTTTCAATTATTGTTCGGAAGGAGGTTTCACACTCATGAGTCCATTGCTCCCCGAGAGGCTGAGTGGGACTGTAAGAAAGTCTGGGCGGTTCTCTCTTGTAAATCTTGCCTCTCTTCTTCGGTGGCCGGTAACCGGCAGTGAGACGATTCAACGGTCTGGCTATCTTGGAGTACCCTTCGACGAAACGCCTATAGTATCCAGCGAAGCCTAAAAAACATTTGAGCTCTTTGAAATTAGATGGGCGCGGCCAACTTTTCAGAGCAGAGATCTTTTCGGGATCGGTGTGGACTCCGTGAGCATCCACAACATGCCCTAAATACTTCACAGATGTTTTGAAGAAGTGGCATTTTTCTGGGGATAATTTAAGACCGTAGTCTCTCAAGCGAGTAAGAACTTTCATTAGCCTGGATTCGTGCTCTTCTAATGTGTCTGAGAACACAATGAGGTCGTCTAAAAAGACAAGCACTTCAGTGAGGTGGAGATCACCCACACACTTCTCCATCAGGCGTTGGAAGGTGCTTGGGGCATTTGTAACACCCTGTGGCATCCTATTAAATTCATAGAAGCCAAGAGGACACACAAAGGCTGTCTTAGGCTTGTCCTCCTCGGCTACCTCCACCTGATAGTAACCGGACTTAAGGTCCATGACCGAAAACCATTTAGCTCCATTCAGAGCTGTGAATGTCTCCTCAATATTTGGCAGGGCATATGCATCTCGAATAGTTCTTAGATTTAGTTTACGGTAATCTATGCATAGCCTTATCGAGCCATTCTTTTTCCTTACCAATACAATTGGTGAGGCGAAAGGACTTTGTGACTCTCGAATGATGCCTGCATCCAGTAGTTCTCTCAGATGTTGTTTGACAGCTTCTCTGTCACTTGGGTGTATGGGCCTTGGCCGCTCTTTGAAAGGTGTTTCATTGTTCAATTTGATTTGGTGCTTCACAGCTGTGGTGTGGCCATGGGACATGTCATCGAGAGCAAAAACTTCAGGGATGGACCTCAGTTTTCCCAGAATTCGCTCTTTCCATTGCTCTGGGATGGGAGAATCATCAAGGTTGAATGTGAGGTTGTCGCTGTCTGATTCATTTCGACTTGGAGGATTCCGAGTTTGACTCGATGCTAGTGGGGAAACATGTTGGGCTGCACAAGCTTGAGCGACAATGCTATTTGACTGCAACGTAACAGCATGTTCACTAACATTGTGTACGATGACAGGTACTTTACTGCTGGAATTAAAAGGAATGTCTACTAAAGCCGATTCAAGAAGCAATCCACCTGGTAACTTGTATTTCTCGTGCGGCTCAAGGACAAAACTTGTGTTCCGGTTGTTCTTTCTTAACCTCACATTTCCCATTAGGCATTGTTTGTGTCTTGCAGGGATTGTCACTGCCCCTTTGCTATGCAACGTGACATGGCAGGAATGAGTATCATTTCTTTGTATTTGGGCAACATGTTGAAGGATCGTTGCAAACTGCTTAGAGTGCAGCTTACGAATGAACTTGGGACCATCTTGATGTATTAACTGTCCATAAACCCGTAAAAGCACATTTGTCCCTATCAACAGCGGAATTCTACTGTTAAAGTGACACTCAGGAACAACGAGGGCCAAAACAGCTAATTGTTGTTCTTTGCCTGCAATGTTTTCAGGAAATGTAATGCAAGTCTGAACATAACCCAAGTATGGCACGTTTTGCCCTCCTGCTCCTTCAATTTCAAGAAGAGCATGTATTGGCTGGATGGGAAGGTGGGAAAGGTGCATCTTGTGAAAAGACTCAGAAATGGTCGTAACCTGTGAGCCTGAGTCCATTATGGATTCACAGGGCACCCCGTCAACGAGTACTGACGCTGCACAGCGTGGGCCTATGAGACCTTGAGGCAAGAGGGAGTTAGGATCTAGGCTGTCTATGGGTTGAATGGGTTCTGTGATTTGCACTTCAGGACCACGAGCTAATGTCTCGGGACTGGGGGAATCAAGGGTTTCAGCTCCTGTGTGTCCCACGACAGGAGCTGCCGCTAGTTTAAAGCAAACGGGGCTGTGGCCTGTCGTGCAGCAAAATCAGCCTGTTTCTTTCTCAACTCTGCATGCTTTTCTCGGACAAGTGTGGGATTAGCATCATTTGTGCAGCTTACTGCGATATGATTGTCTTCCCCACACTTAAAGCAAAACCATGCCCTAGGTGTGCCAGGGACTTTAGCAAAAGCCTGTGAGTTTCTGGTGTTGACAGCCAGAGAATTTTTGGGCTCATATTTCTCAGGTTTGGTTGAATGTCTTTGGCTTTGGACAAGCATTTGGACTTGTTTGGTCAACTCGGCTATTTGACTTTCAAGCTTGGCAGTTTCATTCGGTTTTGGGTTCACAGATTTGGATTTAGTGCTTACAAGAGGTTCAGTACTTGGGGTGGTGCTCCTTTGCCTTTGAGTTAAAGTTAACTGTTCAACTTGCTTTGTGAGCTCATTGACTCTTTGTTCGAGTTTCACAGCTTCACTGTCAGTTGGAGTAGGAGTTGCAAGTGGTACTTGGTCAAAGGTGGGCATACTAAAAACTGAATGTGCATGTGCAGCAGCTTTTGTTGCACCCAAATGTTTCTTCATGCGGTCCAATTTGGCTGAACGACGCTCTTCCTCGGTTCTCAACATGAGGAGAAGCTCTGGAAACGAGGGTGGAAAGCTCTTTTTTGCTTCAAGCTGGAGACTTATTATCAAGCTTTGGTCCCAGCAACCTCTGATGAATTGCTTAAGAAGCAGTTCATTTACATTTCCAGGGGGGGCTCCCCCTCTAGAAATGACTCGTGTGAGAAGGCTGTGAAGACGGTTCAAGAAGGCAGATGGGTTTTCTCCGCTGTTTTGATTCGAGCCCAGGAAGGCAGTGAAAAGCTCTTCACCGTCCTCAACAACTCCAAAGGCTGAATCAAGCTGAGTGACATAAGCACTTGGTGATGCAGTGACCCCTAGAGGCTTTACAACTTCAGATGCAGGGCTAAGTAAGCTCTCAAGTATCTTCCTCACTTTGAGGGCATCAGTCAGAAAAGGGTCACTGAGTAGAAGATCGACTTGGGTACGCCATGTCTCATAGTCGACTTCACCATTGGGCCGTGGAAGTCGGCCTGAGAAGGTACGTATCTTAGCATGAGCAAGGGGTGCGTGACTTGGCTCATTACGAATAACATGTTCAACCACTACTTTCTGAATATGCGACGGGTTGTAGATGCTCTCGTCTACATGTACTGGACCAGCAAAAGCGTCAGAACGTGGGCTGAAAGCACTTGTGGGTTCTACGGGTTCACTTGAATCAGTATTGGGAATGTTGTCAGCTGTCATATTAATGTTATGGTCAATGGGTGGTCGTGTCTGAGTATGGGGTGTGGGGCTGGCCTGCAACTCGCCTTGGAAAATGCTAAGGAAGCCTGCTCTCCCACTGCCCCCCATAAACTCAAGTTCCTTCAGGTATCTACGGGCCACTTCTTTGCCCATTTCTTCTTGGGTGATATCTCTGACCGTTTTGGAAACCCATTTCACTGTAGGGTCTACAGGGCTGACAACTTCCCCTAAGGTGGAAGGGTCTATTGTTACGACCCGGCTCATAGCCGCAACATAAAAGAAGATGGATACCAGGTTGTGGGTGAGAAGAGGCTTTATCTTAAAATGGACACCCAGGTCGGCTAAAAATGGCTGGTGCCACTGAACACGAATAACAGCCAGCAGAAAACAGATGACGGTTGGGCAGCAGGGAAACACACAGATAAGACATGGTGGATACACAGACGGGCCAGCCAAACTACAAAGACAGAGGACGCGACTTAAATACATAGGGAAACACAGGGAGATTACACACAGGTGGGGAACACAGCTGGGAATAATCAACAAGACGAGACGGAGGTAAAACTGAACACACTCACATGAGACGCAGACCTTCACAATAAAACAGGAAACGAGAACAAATACTTAAACATAACATAAAACAAAACACTGACAACATTAAATCATAACATTTCCCCCCACCCAAAAATCAAACATTTAACCCCAAATGAAAATGTTTGATTCATGACCTAGAGAGCCATGAATGCTGTAGTCCTGGAGGACCAGCGCACAAGGCACTGGCCGCTATTCTGCAGGCAGACTGAATGCTGAAGCGGTCCTCCGGACCCTCCAGCGAAGACGGACGAAGGCTGGACAGGCCCCTCGGACCCTCCAGCGAAGACGGACGAAGGCTGGACAGGCCCCTCGGACCCTCCAGCGAAGACGAATGTTGGCTGGACAGGCCCCTTGGACCCCTCCAGCGAAGACGGAATGCTGAAGCGGTCCCTCGGACCCTCCAGCGAAGACAGACGAAGGCTGAACAGGCCCCTCGGACCCTCCAGCGAAGACGAATGTTGGCTGGACAGGCCCCTTGGACCCCTCCAGCGGAAACGGAAGGCTGAAGCGGTCCTCCGGACCCTCCAGCGAAGACGGACGAATGCTGGACAGGCCCCTCGGACCCTCCAGCGAAGACGAATGTTGGCTGGACAGGCCCCTTGGACCCCTCCAGCGGAGACGAATGAAGGCTGGACAAGCCCCTCGGACCCTCCAGCTGAAACAGAATGCTGAAGCGGTCCCTCGGACCCTCCAGCGAAGACGGAATGCTGAAGCGGTCCCTCGGACCCTCCAGCGAAGACACACGGATCCCGGACGAGCCCCCAATTCTGTTATGACCCGGCTCATAGCCGCAACATAAAAGAAGATGGATACCAGGTTGTGGGTGAGAAGAGGCTTTATCTTAAAATGGACACCCAGGTCGGCTAAAAATGGCTGGTGCCACTGAACACGAATAACAGCCAGCAGAAAACAGATGACGGTTGGGCAGCAGGGAAACACACAGATAAGACATGGTGGATACACAGACGGGCCAGCCAAACTACAAAGACAGAGGACGCGACTTAAATACATAGGGAAACACAGGGAGATTACACACAGGTGGGGAACACAGCTGGGAATAATCAACAAGACGAGACGGAGGTAAAACTGAACACACTCACATGAGACGCAGACCTTCACAATAAAACAGGAAACGAGAACAAATACTTAAACATAACATAAAACAAAACACTGACAACATTAAATCATAACACTATCTTTAAGATAGCCTGTTCAGACTCGTACACTATAAGTGTTCTGCCTTCGGGCTGATGTGGCTCATCAGGGACCCTGACGATGTTAGAGATCTTACCATTCACTTCGAAAACATTAGTTATATCATGTTCACTACGGTGTCTTTCAATACCTGTAATAAGCAGGGTTTTCTGGCTATCAACTCTAAAGCGTTCACAAAGGTCAAGTGCCATTTTCGAAAATAAACGTATCACTCAGTGTGTCATATGAGTTGGAGGTAAAACCACTATGCCAATCTCCTGGCTGGCTCGCCACTAGTTGTCACCCTTTTTAACTGAGTAGTCAAAAATCAATCAAATCCACAGTAATCTGTCATCCAAAGTCAAGAAAAAACAATATTTCAGAATCTACTCTTGTTGGGTTCAGTTAGGATCGTAAGGAGACTGGCAGTGGTAACTCAACTTAAAGAAGGAAAAACCCTCCACTCAGAATGAGACACTGAGAACAACTTAAAGGAAGAAAAGTGATTTGAGTGTATTCAACATTTAAATGGTCCAACATAGACATGAACAAAACATTTAAATCATTTCAAACATGTAAATCTCAACAATGTACAATATATCACTTAAAGTGTCCATAAATATATTAGGTAGGCTGTCCATTTCAGTTCAGTGCACTTCGTATTCAGTGTTCTTAGTAAGTGTTAATTGTCTTTAGTCACAGTTTTGCTTTTAGATGCATCAGTTTTTTTGTGCTAAGTGGAATCAGATCTGACCCAAAAAAAGGAAAAAAGTAACAACATAAAGCGTCCTGAGATCTCAGTAAAAAACATTAATCCTTAAAAAAAATTGCAAATCGTTGTATCCTACCACCCTCCAAGGAAACAGGTGGCCTTCAGATTGAGAATGTCCTTTCTAGGCACCTCCAGTGGCATCCAGTCCTTAGATGGCACCGCTCGGTCCTTGCAGCAAATTTCTACCACAAAAAAAACCAGCCTGCACACAACGTGCAGGGCAATCACTTCGCTTGTAACATAAAACATATATTTCTCTAGTGTTATCCCCTTTTTCCACACATCACACATCTATACAGTTCTTATTGGCCAATAACAATTTATCAACGACAAAAATGCATTTAACTGCAAATCATGAAACATGAAAAGTGTCTCACGTGGTGTGTTAGCTAAAACTTCACATGTAAGCGCGTTAGCCCAGGGAGCACATGTGGGTACGCTAACATACTTTCCACAGGCTAACACGGCTAAGGGAGCTAAGGAATCGTTAGCAGGTGCTACGACAAACATCACATCTTCGACAACCATAGTATCCTGACTGGTTTCATACTCAGAAACTGGACTGTGAATCACAACTTAATCTACAACTGTGAGACTCACCAGGATATTCTTCAAAGAAAACATTAATTCCGTAGCGCAACACGTTACAGGACTGAATCTCCACACAGCTTTGTGCATCTAGCTCCGTGCAGGCGGATGCAGTGAAAGAAAGTCACCACGCACAGCGCTATGGTGCATTCACGGTACATGGGAAAACTCAGCACTTAACAAAACAGTAACACTTAAAATTAGAATAAAAATACAATACAGTTGTCAATAAAATAACCATGGGTTACATCTAGTTTCCCCACTCATGTCTCTATGTGTCTGCCTGCTCTCTCTCTCGCCCTCTCTTGTCCCTCTGTCCCTCGGTTCCGTCAGTCTGTGTCTCAGTGTGTGTATATGTGTTCCCTGTACTTCCGGTTTTACGTTGGTAGTCTGCTGTGCGTCATGTTCGATTTTGCTTTCCACCATCTTGTCTGTTTGATTAGTTGCCAGTCATGTTTCCCAGGTGTTTCCTCTTCGCCCTATTTCCTTATGGTATTTAGTGTCTGCGTTTCCCTCTGTCCAGCATCATGATCTCCCTCATTCCTGGCTGTGTGTTCTGTTCGTGGGTTTAGTTCATAGTTTTTCCCAGTTTAGTTTCGTATGTTTCCTGAGCTTTGAGTTTATTTTGCCTATGAGTCTGCAATTTGGGTCCAGTCTCCTTCCTTCTTCACACCGCCCTATGACAGATAGCACTTTGAGTGCTCAACCTCTGCACTATCCCTGTGAGTACCACCTACTCCAGAGATGTTATCAAATGGCGATAAAAATCTGTAAAGGAAATTAAAAAACATAACAGTAAAATGCAACACTGTTTTTAAAAGAAGCAATGAAAGCGAAAGCAATTTTTTAAAAATTAATCCACACGCAATAAACATTTCAATTCCCTTTCATTATTTTATCACTGAGTGCGCTCTCACTGCTGCAGTTTATTTCTAAGGTGACACCTGCACATTACAGCTCTAACACTTTCAACTGGTCCATTTCAACAAGGTTTTAACAGGTATACTTGAACAGCACCAAAGGACTTTTTTTGTTGTTGTTGTTTTTTAAAGATTATATGTTTCAGTTCATTTTTTTTAATTTCTTGTCATTTTGTATATTTTTATTAATTGCATATTTATATAATGACACTTTGCAGATGTGTCTAAATTTCATTGTATTTCTCTGGAAGGAAAATACAGGTTTCTGTTTCCAGTACTGTGAATCAAATAAAAAAAAAATCTAAATAAACAAATTAATACACAAACATTCTCATAACAATGCAATATACAGTTTGCACTTCATTCAGTAGTTTTAGTAAAGTACGGCTTAACAACTTTGATTTGAAAATGAATTCCCCTACCAGATAATCTATATCAGATTTATAGATGTCTACGTCAATTTAATAAAATTTGAATAATTTTTTGTAAATGTGTTTGCTGCCAACAGGAAAAAAAATTCAGGGCATATAAATATGTATTATTTGTTAGTTTTAATTACTGATTTTCATCAAGGAAACACAAAGACAATCCACAGTATTGAGAAAAGAAAGTAAATTAGACCTTCCTACTATCCATGTATCTCTAATCTGGAACAGTATGGTTAGCTTCACAGGATGTTACCATTATTATTTACACCGGTAGAAGTGGCCCCTCTTTGTAGTTGAGAAAATCAAGGGTTAACCCTGAAGTTACTTGGATAAGCCAAAAACTGGCTTTGTTTTTCAGGTGCTGCCTCCTCACCTGTTATCAGCTTTGCAGGCCTTAATAAAACCATCAGTGGAGTGGTGTTACAGTGTGAGTCTGCAGGCTGGTATCCAGAGCCTGAGCTGCTGTGGTTGGACGGTGAGGGAAAGCTCCTCTCTGCTGGACCTACAGAGACCCTCAGAGGTCCTGATGACCTCTATACTGTCAGCAGCAGAGTGACTGTGGAGAAGAGACACAGCAACAACATCACCTGCAGAGTCCAACAGAGGAACACCAACCAGAGCAGAGAGACACACATACATGTTCCAGGTAAATCTAATATTTTAATTAATATTGTGAATCACATGTCTGTGAAATGGGAGGGAAACAAGTGTAACACTGAAGTAAAAATAGATGAGTGTAACAAACCCACAGCAGACCCGGGTGCACCTTCAGGCTTTGCAGCATCGTATATATGCTGGTTGCTGTATACACACAGTTGGCTGCAGCTCTCTCTCGCTGCCAGCCACACACACTGACAACAACAACAATAGACCCAGTACCATATTTAAGTTGGCAGGGCATGATTGCGGATGCCGTGCAGGTGTGTCCACCTTCCCCGCACGGCACCTCAGGCCATGCCCTACCACAATAAGTTGAAAAACTTGGGGCCTACTATTCAAAGCAATGGAATAAAGCTGGAATAGAGGGAGATGGACGCATATGATCTGCTGTGGTGGCCCATTAAAGGGAGCAATTGAGAGAAGTGTTAATGATATGAAGAATGACATTTTACTATTATATTTGAAATATTTATTGTAAACAATTAATTATTATTATTTTTTTATTTCAGATGATTTCTTCATGGTCATTCCTTCTGGACCACCCAATCATCCAATCAGTGATCCAAATGTCACCGTTGCCTTGGCTGTTACTGTTAGTGTCGTTCTTCTTCTAATTGCTGCTGTTTTCTTTGTATTGAAGTGGAGAGGAGGCAAATTCAGTAAGTCATTTTTTTCTCTGAATGATGAATAATTGATGTTTTAGCCTCGTAAATAAGAACAATAGTATTTATTACTATTAATTTTAAAATAAAAACATTTTTTTAAAAGTCTATTTGTGTTGTTTTGAGCTGATTTTGTCCGTTACTTCTAAAAATACTGCTGAGTCCAATGTGTGAGATTTAAAGGGATCTATTAACACAACAATCACATGAAGAGTAGAAAAAACCCATGTGCTGCATACTCCCAATACAACAGATCCATATTTCCATACTGGATGAATGGGCTCAGGTTAACAACAAGTGTCTTCAGAGCTGTTGATAAACAGAGCATCAGTGGAAACAGTGATATTGTTGGTTAAAGACAAAGGAAGAGGAGAGAGGGGAGGTGTGTTAGGATACAACACGAGAGAAGGAATATAATAGATAATTATTCCGATAGCAAAGTGTTATACCTGGGTGATATAGTACTATGAGGTCATTAAGATAAGATGGAGACAAACCTTTCAAAAATATAGAGAACTACTCACATATGGTGTCTATCACTGTATCTGTGCATCTGCAAGCCTGACAGTTGGTTGTAATATGTAAACTCACCACTAAATGGCACTAAAACTCAAACACTGCTTAATATTTTAGGTTGTTTAAAATACTTTGTGTAATTTCAGTTTTTGCTTTCACTTTTATCCTTTTAAAAAAGACAAAAGGCAACTCTGTTTCATACTGTTCTTCATCCAATTCTTCTTCTTCTTTATACGTACAGAAAAGAAGAAGAAGAGTGAGGAAGACACACTTGAACAAGCCAGGAAAGAAAAAATGATCAACTCTAAAAATGATAGCAGCGGGTTGCAAATGGTGGAAGGAGAAAGTGAACCACTCATGACGGGAAGAGAAGAAGAAGATGATGATGATGTGGACAGAAGAGAAGAGCAAAGACATGAAGATGAAAGAGAAACCAAAGAAGATCAGTTTGTTTTAGAAACAGAGCAAATAAAGGACATCAACAGTCCACAAGAAAAGAGAATAAATCCATCTACTGTTAATGAAAAAGAGTCTTTGATTACAATAGAACAAGAAACACAGGAGGAACAGGAAGTGACAGGGGGAGAAGAAGAGGATGATTTGGACAACAATGGAGAGCAAAAGAGCAAAAAGAGACACAACAAAATGATCATGAAAAAACAAGAAAAGAAAAAGAAACAGAACAAAGAAGTGGACACGGACAGTCCAGGAACAAAAACATCTACCATGACTGAAACAGAGCCTCAGTTTGAAATGAAACAAGAAACACATGAAGAACAGAGCAGGAGAGAAAGACATGAAACAGATAATGTGGACATCAGAGGAGAGCAGAGAAATAAAGATGAAATAAAAATGAGCAGGACAGCAGAGGACAGGATAAATCAGTTTATTATGACTGAAAAAGGCTATCAGTCCACAGCAGAAAAAGAAACACATGAAGAGGAGATGACAGAAAGAAGAATAAAAGCTCAGGGGGCTGAAGGTGAAAAAGAGAAAATAATGGAAACAGAGAAAGATTGTATAGAATTTCATTTTCTACTTGGAAAAAACCTCAAAAAATCAATAGTGTTAGTAAAGAAAGGAAAGTCATTTCAACTTAGTTCCTTTAATTCCTTAATTGCAGATATAAAGTCTTTAAATTCACATATGAGCATTGATCAGGAACCATGGAGAGAAAAAGAGACACAACAAGAGCAGCTTGTAGAAAAAAGACAGATGGAGAGAAATGTGGACACGAAAAAGTCAGACACTGAGAAAAAGAGAGCAGAGGAAAGCAGTGATGAGGTAAATAATCTAAATTCTGTGTTTATGGCACAGAAGGAGACACAGAGAGAAAAACTGGAGGCAGAACAACAGAGAGAGGAAAACCAGAGGAGGCTTCAATCAGAGAGACGAAGGGAAAGAGAGAAAGATGAGACTGAACTGAAAACAAGGAAAGATAATAAAAACCAACATCACACAGAAGAAAAAACATTGAGGAATAATCAAAGAATAAAAAAGATAGAGAGGGAAAACCAGAGAGACAAAATGGGAATGACAGAGAGGAAAAGAGAGGAACAGAAGGGTCAGACAGAGAGCATGTTTTCATCAGTCAGCAGCAAAGTTCCACTGAATACAGATCTGAAAATACAAGATAAAACACGAGGACAAAACCATGAGAAACAACCAGAGGAAACATCTCAACAGAGCCGAGAAGAAATCAGAGAACAGCCAGAGAAACTGAGAGGAGAAGAGAGGAGAGAAGGAGCTCAGGGAGAGGAGCTGGAGGTTAATGAAGGGCTCAAATCTGAGGAAGCAAACAGGAAGGAAAAGGAGACAGAAAAACTACAACTCCCACATGAAGGAGAGCTGCAGGTGGAGCAACAAGTGAACGTAAATGAAAAAGAGCAGCTGGAGGAATCTGTCAGTCTCACAGACAGAGGAGTCAACTGTGTGGAAGAAAAACAGGAGGAGGAGCCGATGGAGACTGATCAAAGATGTGATGTTGGTCAAAAGAATATCCATCGTAGAAAACATACACAAGAAATAAAAATGCAGGAGGTCTGCACTCTGCCAGTCAAGAAAGAGGAAATTAAAACAAGGATATATCAGAATTTCAAAAAACCGAAAAAGTGTGTGAAAAATGAAAATGATGATCATATTGAACTTGTTTTATTTCACAGTCAATATGCTGCAACATCACAACTGTATGAAACCATTAAATGGCCAGAAGATCAGCAGAAGCTGACAATTAAAACAGAACCACAAGAATGTCTGAAAGAAAATGATGAAGATCTGGAGGATATGATGGAGATCGAAGAATATTCAGAACTCCAGCTTTCACCATTTACACAAGAACATAAAGAGGAGCCCATGTCAATAGGGGAAGAAAAATCCTTTAATTGTAATTTTTATCTCAGCACTGATCAGGAACCATGGAGAGAGAAAAAGACACAACAAGAGCAGCTTGTAGAAAAAAGACAGATAGAGAGAAATGTGGACATGAGAAACTCAGCAACTGAGAAAGAGAGAGCAGAGGAAAACAGTGATGAAGTAAATGATCTATATTCTGTGTTTATGGCAGAGAGGAAAAGAGAGGAACAGAAGGGTCAGACAGAGAGCATGTTTTCATCAGTCAACAGCAAAGTTCCACTGAATACAGATCTGAAAATACAAGATAAAACACGAGGACAAAACCACGAGAAACAACCAGAGGAAACATCTCAACAGAGCCGAGAAGAAATCAGAGAGCAGCCAGAGAAACTGAGAGGAGAAGAGAGGAGAGAAGGAGCTCAGGGAGAGGAGCTGAAGGTTAATGAAGAGCTCAAATCTGAGGAAACAAACAGGAAGGACAAGGAGACAGAAAAACTACAACTCCCACGTGAAGGAGAGCTTCAGGTGGAGCAACAAGTGAACGTAAATGAAAAAGAGCAGCTGGAGGAATCTGTCAGTCTCACAGAGAGAGGAGTCGTCTGTGTGGAAGGAAAACAGGAGGAGGAGTTTATGCAACGAACATCTGATGTTGATCAAAATAATCACAAGAAAAGAAAACTAGACGAGGAGTGCAAACCGCCAGTCAAAAAACAGAAAATTTTAGGAAGAAGATTCCTGAGGCATTTAAAAAACCATAAAGGTCGACGATCCAGCTCACAGTCAAAATTTAGCAACAGCACAACTGTATGAGATCATTAAATGTCACAAAAATCAGCAGAAGCTGCCAGAGCAAACAGAACCACAAGGATGTCTGAAAGAAAAATAATGAAGATCTGATGGATCAGATGGAACTGGCTTATCATTCAGGACTTCCGGCTTTAATATCTACACAAGAACTCAAAGATCAGCTCATGTTAAACGAATCTTAAAAGCACTGATGCAAAAAGGAAAGTCAATTTGAAGCTCACAGGGTGTGTAAATATTCAACTTTAAATGTAATTTATTTCATGTTGGTATTTTTTGTATAAATAATTCTGCTAATGCATCAAAAACATATTTAAAGATAATATGTGTGACTTCTGTTCATATAGTGTTCTTCTGTTCTGCATGTACTCTGTGACTATGAGATCAAGTTGATGCATTTAAAAACCTGAGATGGAGAAATTGCCAAAACGTGATTGAATAATAACATAACATCAATTGATTTAAAAAAAAAAAAAATTTCACCTGCAGTAAGAACAAAGGAAAGAAAAAAGGGAAGGAAAGGGAAGAAAAAACTCAATCAATTTTTTAACAGAACATAAACTGTTGTTTTACTGAAAGATGGATGTACTTTATGGAGCAGTTTCCCAGACAGAGAAAAGACCTGTAATTAGACCTACAGGTCTAATTAGAACCCGTAGGTTCTAATTAGACCAGGAGTAGGTCTTAATCTAGAATTGTTAATCAGTTCTCAATAAACCGCTTTCGGAAACTGACCAGAGATTACTAACACCTGGACAATGAGTCTTGAACTAAAGTAATCAAGATTAATTTAAAACCACCAGTGCTAGTGTGATTTAACCAAACTGAGGTTGCCTATAAAACATGGAGTAGTCAAAATAGATTACATTTCTATCAAATTGGAAAAGAAAATTCAACTACAGTGGTCCCTCATTTATTGCGGGAGTTACATTCTAAAAATAACCCGTGATAGGTGAAATCCGCCAAGTAGCCAACTTTATTTTTTACAATTATTATAGATGTTTTAAGGCTGTAAAACCCCTCACTACACACTTTAGATGGTTTTTTCAGTCAGGCATCAACATTTTCACACTTTTCTCTCTTGTTTAAACACTCTCAAAGTTCAAACCTTCGTAGTAAAATAAGTTCAGTATTATAGAATGAAACCAAAGATCAAACCCTGTTTTCAGGCCCAGAACGTGAGAATAGAGCAGCTGCCAGAGAATTCATCATTAATGAATCAATGCTACGCAAGTACAGGAAACAAGAAGAATGAGTTGAGTAAAGTTTGACTTATCTGACTGTTTTATTTTGCTTAAAGCGCCTTATAATGCGGTGTGCCTTATGGTCCGAAAAATAAGGTAACTTCTACCTTCCTTTAACATGTCCAGAAGTCCAACTTTTTGTGCGATGGTTAGCATCCTGCTCTGCCTTTTGGGTGCTACTGCAGGTGCCTTTCATGGTGCAAAATGTTTCGTCGACATTGTTGTGTGTGTTAGGGAGAAAACTTACAAACATACAGTACAGCACTTCAGAGTCACACTGCTAACGATCGAAGATTTATGTAAATTTGACAAGCTGAATGCATTCTGTACTGTACAGAAAAAAAAACCATGCAAAATTGCACAAAAAAATCAGCAAAACAGTGAGGCTGTGAAAAGTGAACCACGTTATAGTGAGGGACCACTGTATACTGATGCCAGTAGAAAAGAGACAGTGGTCAAAAAAACTTCTCTGAACATGAGAAAACTCTTTTGAAGCCAATAGTCTCTAGATACCCCATCACTGAAGACAAACAGCCTGCATCTGTTGTGGAATCCAAGAAAAGGACTGCATGGCAATCCATCTGTAATGAGTTCAATGCAAATGAACAAACTTCTACAAGGACAATTGACCGACTTCAGGTAGGAACTGTTAACTTTATGTAACCTTTTTAGCTGCCCTACTTCTATTTTTAACATGTTTGATTTTATTCTCTGTTTATGCTGTTTGTATGAGTACAGCATTTTGTAAACCCTGGTCTTATTTTAAAGTGCTTTATAAACAAAGGTGGTGTGGTATGGTATACTGAAATGTGGTGTTGATGGGTTCTCATCACATTTTTTGTGTTATACAGGTTTTTTATGTTATACAGGTTTTCTGGAAGATTATAAAAAAACATGTAAAAAAAAAAAACTGTTGCAGAAGCCAGAAGAGACAAGTTTAAAACTGGCGGAGGACTTGCAAATAAAGACACAGAGCAGTTGGATGAATTGCTGACTGGAATAATGGAGAACCAACAACCTTTGGAGAACATACCAGATGATGACCATCTAGACCAGTGGTGTTCAACTCCCGCTGTCCTGCAGGTTTTAGATGTGTCCTTCTTCTTCTTCTTCTAAATTTTATAAACAACTGAATGGTGCATTAATGCCACCAACTGTTACAGAGTGTGAAGTGGAACGTCGCTTAAAAACTGGAATAAGGCCTGATAACTTTCACTTCTTGAGTCCTTTTGAAGTAAATCAATAAGATCTAGTTTCATTTTTATGTTACTGAGGTTTTGAGTCAGTTGTCTTCTCTCCACCTGATACTTCTGACAGTGTAATATAACATGTTCTATAGTTTCCTCTTCTCCACAGCAGTCACATTTACCTGTATTATGTTTCCCTATCATGAATAGTGTTGTGTTCAAACCAGTATGTCCAAATCTTATTCTTGATGTGACCACCTCCTCTCTCCTACTTCTTCCTGTGCTTCTCATTTCTCCTACTCTCCTCTGAATTTTATACAACCACCATCCCCTCCTTTCCTCCTTCGACTGCTTTTGCCATCTTTTCTTCATTTCTTGCCTTACAATATACTTTATCTCTGTCTGACAGAAGTTAATAGCCAGGTAAACTACCCCATGCTTTCTGGCTTCCTTTGTAGCTCTATCTGCCATTCCATTTGCTTTTACTCCATAGTGAGCTTTAGTCCATTAAAAGACAACTGTAAGTCCCATTATGTGGATTTTGTAAAGTGTTTGTTGAACCTCTCTTAGAGACATCTCTTTCTGAGTGGCTCCACTGTAAAATGTGAAATCTTCTATGGCATCAGGAAGTACCCTTAGTGGTACTGCTGGTAATGGCACTCTTTGAATGTTGTCCATCCAAAGCTCTTTGTTTCTCGCCTTTCAGCAAGGTTTGAGTACCTCTTGTGTTAGTTGACCCTGTCCATGTCCCTGTAGATTTGCCCAGCATTTGTGTTAGCTGTTCTCTTCAGATTCCTAGTTTCATCTCACCCATCTCTACCTGTGAAACTGCTGTTGGGGTTGTTTTATATGCACCTGTGCAGAGTCTTAAACTTCATTCACTATCAAGCACTGACTTTAAAACAGTTGTGTCTGCCGCTGAATTATATGCTACACATCCATAATCTAAGACCGATCTAATCAACCCAGTGTATATGGCCCTCAAAGACTTCCTATCCTCTCCCCAGTCCATCCCAAGTAAGAAAGAAAGCAAAGCAAAAATCCTGGGGTGTACAGCCTTAAGCACAGGCAGCAGAGCAACACAGAGACAGAAAGAAGCAACAGAAAAAAAGTGCTGAGGTGTCCTCTGTTCCCCTAATATATGGACCAGTAACCCCACCCCCCACTGCTAGGTAACTTTCCCACCTGTCCTCCAGCCAAAAACAGCAGCTGCAGGGTCACGTCCATGCCATTCAAGGATAATTTCAAACATCTGAAAACCAAACACAAAAATTAACAACAATATTGGTAATTACAAGAAAAAATTAGGATAAAACAGTATGTGAGACAAAAAAGAACAAAACAACAACAACAACAAAAAAAGAGTCAGCAAAACAAAAAGTAGAGAACACGTTATATGAATTATTCCCACCCTCCCCCCATCCCTCTACCCATGTATGGCTCTCAATCTCCTTAGATTCATATCTAGACAATTTCCAGAGATGGTAGTATTGCTAAGAAGGGGCCCCAGATTTTTTCAAAGGTTTCATACTCCCCTTTTACACTATACGATATCTTCTCAGGTGTGCAGAAGGACACCGGTTCATTAATACAGTGTCTCAATGTTGGAGAATTTTCAGATTTCCAATATAGCAGAATACATTTTTTCACTGCTGTACTCGCAAGTAAAATAAAAATATTTCTTATGTTAATTAACGTTGATAAAACCTGTGTCACCCAGAATCCATAGTTTTGGGTCCGGTTCAAGTTGGATTCCCATTACCCTTGAGATTATTTCAATGGCCCGTCTCCAAAATCTTCTATCACTGGGCAACTCCACAGCATGTACAGGAGATCGCCATCTGTCACCTTACATCTCAAACATCTGGGGGAATTATTACTATCAATTTTATGTAGCCTGTAAGGGGTGTAGTATATCCTATGAAGTATGTTAAATTGCATTTGCCTGTGTTTTGTAGAGATTAACATGGTCTGTGCCTGTTCCAATAAGTGGTGCCATTCTACCTCTTCATAGACATAGCCCAGGTCTGTCTCCCATTTTCTTTCTATGGACGCTTTGCTGTAATCAGGTAACTTTCCACCGATAATAGCATATATAAAAGATGTTATTCCTTTTGTTGACTTGCATGATTTGGTGCAAAGATAGGTTTCAAGAGGGGTTTCTTTTGGTACCTCGGGGAATGCCCCTTTAGATTTCTCTTTAACCCACTCTCTTATTTGTAGAAATTTGAAGAAACTTTGTCTTGGAAGTTTGAATTTTTCCTTTAGCTGTTGAACATCAATAAATGTATCGTTATTGTATAAGTTAGCAACAGTTAAAATATTTCTGTCCTTCCATCCCCGCAATATTGGGTCGGCAATGTGATGAGAGAGGTCAGGGTCACACAACAAGGGTGTCCTTCTAAGGAAAGAAATATTTATTTTCAGAACCGAATGAGATTCCTGCCAAGCGTTAAAGGTGTTTAATATTATTAAATTGTTTGTAAGCTTGGATAAACATTTTTTTGTACCTAAAAATGGAACATCTTTTAATGATATAGGGTTCACCCATCTAACCTCACTCCTCTCTGCATGTAGCCAGATCCAAATTGACCGCTACTGAGAGGCAAGATAATAGTTCCTAAAGTTTGGTAAATTAAGTCCTCCCCTTGAGTATGGAGCCTGTAGAGAAGTGAGTTTAACTCTTGGATTTTTCTTTTGCCATATAAAAGAAGTTATAATTTTATTAAGCTCTTTGAAGAAACATTTGGGAACATTTGTAGGGAGACATTGAAATAAGTAAATGAACTTAGGCAAAGTATTCATTTTAATAACATTAATTCTCCCTATGAGAGATAATGGGAAATCCATCCATCTCTGAATATTAAGTTTGGTTTGCTCCAACAGTTTGATATAATTTTGTTTAAATATTTGATCCTCGGATTTACCAATTTGTATACCAAAATATATGAAGCCATTATTACACCACTGTAATGGGTCAGTAAGCGCTCTAATACGGCTATCTTGTATATTTAATGGCATAATCTCACTTTTGGTATAGTTTAACTTGTATCCTGAGGCTGCACTGTATTCTTTGAGACACTTCATTAAGGAGGGAATTGATCTGAGTGGGTCAGTTATGTATAGTAGGAGGTCTGCGTATAGAGAAAGTTTATGTTCACTTGTACCAAATTTGATTCTGGATATAGAGGCACTAGTACGGATGGCAGCAGCTAGTGGTTCGATCGCAATCGCGAAAGGCAGGGGGGAGCTTGAACAACCTTGTCTGCAGCCTCTGGTTAAAGAGAAAGTGCTTGACAGAAGATCATTTGTTATGATATTGGCTTTGGGGGCATTAAAAAGTGTCCTAACATAGCAAGTGAACTTCTCTCCAAAGCCCATAACCTCCAACGTCCGAAAGAGAAAGTTTGGCTCAATCCTGTCTAATGCTTTATTAGCATCCATAGAAATTATTAGCGAGGGGGGGGTGATTTTTTTGAGCAGTGTTCAATATATGGAGCAAACGTCGCACATTATCTGCTCCATGCCTGTTTTTAATGAAGCCTGTTTGGTCAGTGTGTATTATCTTAGGCATAATGTCTTCCAATCTAAGTGCAATTATTTTGGATAATATCTTATAATCTGCATTTAAGAGGCTGAGGGGTCTGTGCGAGTCACATCTCTGTTTGTCCTTGCCAGGTTTCGGATTGTGATTGTTGAGTCTGCTAATTTACTATTTTCTAAAGCTTCTTTAATCAAATTCGTGAGTGGGGTCAGTAATTTATTTGAGAAAGCCTTATAATAATCGACAGGGAAGCCGTCTGGTCCAGGGGTCTTATTATTTTGTAAACACCTGAGGGCTCGGAGTACCTCCATCTCAGATATATCTGCATCAAGCAATTCTTTGTCCTCATTATGTAATTTGGGAAGGGTTATTCCATCTATAAAATTTTTTGCAGCAGTACTGTCAGCCCCTTGCTCAGTTTTATACAAATCTTCATAGAATTGTTTAAACTCTGCATTTATGGGTGCCAATTTGTCGAGGAGTTTACCGTCGTCCGTTAATATTGTCTGTATAAATTTGTCACATGTTCCTTTCTTAATTTGCCAGGCCAGTAGTTTACTTGTTTTGTTTCCAAATTCATAGTAATGATACCTTGTTCTGGGATAGATAAATTGATTGATCAAGATGTGATCTCACTCACCCAGTAGGGGGGTGATGTCATGGTCCTAAATGCACACAAGATCTGTACTTCCTTCCCTCCCCATCTCCAGCTGCCTCCCTCTTCTCGCTCCACCACAGTCACCCACACATGCAGGGCCTTGGGGTAGGGGTGTGTCACCAGGGTGCAGGGGAGGCACCCCCCCCCCCCCCTCTGTCCCCTTCTGGCTGCCTCTGCCTCAATTTTATCCCACAACTTAGACATTCACATTACTCACACTCTCATTACACATACATATAGGATCTTGGGGGTGGGCACGCCACACAGGATCCAAATTACCATCAGGGTGTACACCTCACCCCTGGCGTCGTTGCCCACCTCTCAATTTTAAATACACGTAGACATTGAGGGGCTAGCAGGAGGGACTATGCGCTTACCTGCTTCTCTGGCAGGTAGCTCCATGCCCTCCTGGGTTTTAAATGCACCTTAGAACACACATACATCAACACTACATATGAGCGGGTGGAGGGAGGTTTGGAGTCTTCACACACCCCCGTTCTCTGCGGCCTGCTGGAGTGGGGGGGCTAGGAGGAGGAGTTGGCCGTCCGACTGGGGTCTGGAATGTGGGGCCTCCCTGCTGCTGTGGAGTCGGGGCGGCCTGCTTCTCCCCACCGCAGGGAAAAGGGTAACACCACCTGGGTCTGGGTGCAGCTTCCCCCTCCAGGGGCAAGGGTACCCAGACCCGGTTCTTAGAGTACGCTTGGGGAGAGTGATTGTGTGTACAGCGTCTCTTTATGTCTGTCTCCGCGTTGGTTGAGTGTGGAATAATTGCCTATGAGAGCATGAGGGTGGGAATGGATGTTTGTATCTGTGTGTGCCTGTATGTCTGTGTCTATATGTCAGGTTGGGTATCAGACGCCACCTCTCTGGGGACATCTCAGGCCCTCCAAGGTTTGGAGGCCTATCTCCCCCCACCACTTCCCCTGCCGGTGGTGGACGCCCTCAGACATCGGTGCATTGGTGGTTCTTTGTGTCCGGGGGTGGGCGCCCAGGTACACACCGGCTCACTCCTTGGCGGCTGCTTATCGGGGCCTGGAGCCTGGGGCTCGCTCGGGCCACTTCGGAGGCAGGGTGCCCTCGGCCCTCGGCCCGGGGCTCGGTCACTCAGGCACAGCTGGCTGCCGGCGGAGCTCACGGGCACGCCACTGCAACCCCCCTGGCTTCTGCTCCGCGGCTGCTGAGTGACCCCTCATCTGGGACTCTCCTCAGCTCTTTCTGGGATAGTGGCGCGGCTGCCCCTCTGTTGGTCTTCCTTGGTCTCTTGTGTTCTGGGGGCCTCTGGACGTCTGGAGTTTTGATCTCCTCCATACCTGCGTCATGCCCTGGAGGACGGGGCAGTGGCCCCCCCACACCCTCTAGCAGATCATTACATGAAGGAACCTTTTAAAAACAAGCGCGTTCATGCTCACAGGTGTACACACGGGTGATCACACACAAACTACACCCTTTTTGGCTCTTACCTCAAAGCACACTGTGCGCTGTCAATCTTACGCGCTGCACAATAATGTCTAACATTTAGTATTTACTGTCATATTCCCATAGATCATTGTGATGTTGTTTATTACTCTCGTTTTCTTCTGCTTGCTTTCTCTTTCTTTCTCAACAGGTGATCCAGGTGATCGATATATGTATTTTTTTTGTCTGCTTATTCTGTTGGTTTTTGGTTTTTTGCCCTTTTCCCCGTCCCTCTTCCCTGCTGTTTTTCTTTCCCTCTTTCTTTCTCCCCTTTCTTTCCCCCAGTTAAGTCTGTCCCGTATTCAGCAAGTGAAAATAAAATAAACAATAAAAGGTGAATCAAATGGACCATTACGGCAAGGCTGGGATGGTCCATTTGGTAAGTAAATCCGTTGGGCATCTTTCTTCGCCTTCAGACAATAACAAACGGGACAGGTTAAAAAAAAAAAAAAAAAAAAAAAAAGATCTGTACTTTTACGGATTTGTACACATTATCTTAATTGACAAGTGAACAATTGTCTCTATTAGTAACCAAATGCTGGATTATCATGAGTCGTATCTCCAATTAGTCTGTGTACTTCAGGATGGTGAGTTTCTCTGTCACTGCTTTATGCTATAGCCTTTTCTTCCTTCATGTCACTCCAAGGTGGGAGTGACATGATACAGGTGTTGAGTGCATACTCAATCTCTTTCTCTCACAGCCTCAGTTTCACGTCACGGAGCTCGTCTCTTCTGTGTTGCAGGTCTGCGCTGTAATCTCGGAAAAAAGATATCTTCTTATTCTCATAAATCATCTCTCCCTTACTTCTGGCCAGTCAGAGGACTTTTTCTTTGTCACTGAAGTTCAGGAACTTAGCGATGAGGGGCTGTGGTCTGTCCGACTTCTTCCTGACACGGTGCGCTCTTTCAAGGGTGATCAATCATCAATCATTCCCCAGGATTTGTGGTATAAATTTTTGTGGTATAAATTTTTCCAGAAATCCAACAGCATCACGACCTTCTGCTTGCTCAGGGATGTTCAGTATCCTAAGGTTAGACCTCCTGCTGCGGTTCTCCAAGTCGTCAATTTTGTCTTTGACTTGTGTTGTCAGTTTCTCCATTTTGTCGACACGGTTGCGTGCATCGTTAATGTCGTCCTTGTTTGCGCTCTCTCACACCTCCATCTCCTCAACCTGCTCTGAAAGTGCAGTGAGAGAGGATTCAATTTTCGTTAGGGTTGTTTGTATATCGACCGTTTTTTTGTCGATGTGGTTTGTGAGGTCCTCTTTAGTTTCCTTGATAGCACTGAGAAGTTTGCTAAGTGGCATTTCCTCCTCCCCATCCGCCATATTTCTTGTTGCTACTGCGTACAGGTGCCCTGAAGTTTCAGCCATTTTCTTTCATTTCGTGTGTAGAAAATTATAACTTGCCATACAGAAGTTTTCTTGGTAACTTTGCTTCTTGCATATGGTCCCGAATTATGAGAGGGCAAGTCAGGATAAAGGTAGATTCCTGGGCCTTCCACCGAGAGCTCACGAATACACGTCTACACTCCTCCGCTGCATCCAGGTCCTTCCAGATATTAGATGTTAAAGCTATAGGTCTGTATTTTCCTGGATTTGTATCATCCTTTCCTGGTTTACATATGGACACAACCACTGCCTCCTTCCAGCTTTGCGGCAGACCCCCCAACTCTGTTATATAACTCTAACAAAAGATCTTTAGCTGACACACTAAGATGGTTTATCATGATATAGCAAACCTGATCTTTTCCCGGTGCTGATAATTTGGATTTCTGAAAAACTCTATTCAATTCTGTCTTTTTAAAATTAATATTTAATAAATCATCGGTATCTTCTACCTGTTGCAGTAAATCCCTATTCTCTATGATTGTCATTTCTCTTCCTCTGCACCTGTCTTCACTAACATTACCTGAACTATGGATTTTAACAAATGTTTTTGCCAACACATTTGCCTTTTCCTCATCTTTTACAGCTGTTGCCTCGCCATCTTTTAAGATTGGATATCCATACTCCATTCATCCTTCTAATCATTGACCAAACACTGTGTGTTTTTGTCTCCCTCCCCACTGGATTACAAAAAACCCTCCAGAAGTCCCTCTTTGCATTTTTAATGGTTCTTCTTGCCTTAGCTTGTAATCTTTTATATTCAATGCAATTCTGAAAAATGTGATTCCTCTTTAATATAAACAACTTCCGGCGCCGTCTCGGATGGCAGCCTGTCTAGCATGGTTTCTACAGTTGAAAATTACTTTCCCCTTTCTTTCTTTTCTTCTTATTTATGTCTTTTTGTCTACCTAGTTAGTTTTTTAGTTTATACTTCTTGTGTAGTCGAGAAATTTTTATCCGTGTTTGGACACGAAAGTGGAAACTCCGTGTAAAACTGCTGAGATGACCGTGACGCCATGCTGGCCCTTTGTCTATGAGATCCCTGCGGTGATCAAGAGGAACTACCGCGGCTGCAGAGCCAGGAAAACACGAAGACTGAGGAGGAAAAGATTCCGTCCTGCTCTCCCGTCAGTAGTGACTGGCAATGTCAGATCGCTGGTTAATATGATGGAGGAAATCACGACGCTAACAAGGACAGAGAAAGTTTTCCAAGAATGCAGTGTTATGTGTTTCACGGAGACATGGCTGCACAAAAACATCCCGGACCAGGTGGTGGATATAAACGGATTCACGTGTGTGAGAGTAGACAGGGACCCAGGCAGCAGCGAGAAGAAGAGGGGAGGAGGACTCGCTCTTTATGTTAACAACCGCTGGTGTTCCCCCAGTCACGTTAAGGTGAGGATGGCTGTGTGTAACAAACACATCGAACTGTTAGCAGTCGGTCTTCGACAATATTATTTACCGCGAGAGTTTTCCCTCGCCATTATCGTCATTGTTTACATCGCCCCTGATGCCAACGCGGTGCAGGCGTATGACATCATCAGCTCTGCGACAGCGGACCTACTAAATCGTAGTCCCTCTGCGTTTGTGGCTATAACGGGCGATTTTAACCACACTAATCTCTCCACTGTTCTACCTACATTCAGGCAGTATGTGGACTGCAAAACAAGAGACAATAAAACACTGGACCTGTTTTATGCCAGTGCTACTGAGGCATACACCTCCAGCCCTCTCCCTCCTCTGGGCAGGGCTGATCACAACCTGGTCTACCTCCAGCCCCTTTACAGACCTGCCGTTCAGAGACAACCTGCAGCCATAAAAACTGTTACAACATGGACAAGGGAGTCGGAAGAGACTCTGCAGGGATGCTTCGAGTCAACTGACTGGGATGTTCTTTGTGATTCTCATCAGGACAATATTGACAATCTGACAGGCTGTGTTACAGACTATATCAACTTCTGTGTTCACACTGTGGTTCCCAAAAAAACTATTCTGTGCTTCCCCAACAATAAGCCCTGGGTTTCCAAAGACATCAAAGCAACCCCGAACAAGAAAAAAAGAGCTTTCAGAAACGGTGACGGAGATCAGCTGAAACTGGTGCAGAAGGAGCTGAAAGCCAAGATTGCAGAGTGTAAAGAGTCCTACAGACGGAGGCTGGAAAACAAACTGCAGGAAAACAACACCAGGTAGGTGTGGAATGGAATGCGGGCTATCACTGGCCTGAGACAAAAGAGAGGTGTTGGGATGGATGGGGACGTCGAAAGTGCTAACAACCTTAATCTGCACTGTAATAGGTTTGACTGCCCTGCGTCTCCTGTCTCCACACCCAGCTCTTCCCATCTTCTCCTTTCGCCTCCCCCCTCTCCTGCCCCCTCAGACTGTCTCACCCTGTCCCTCTCAGCAGATGACATCAAAAAAGAATTGGGCAGACTCCACTCCGGCAAAGCTGCTGGCCCTGATGGTGTCAGTCCCAGGGCCCTCAGGTGCTGTGCTTCCCAGCTGTCTGGAGTTCTACAACGGATCTTCAACATGAGCCTGGAAATGCAGAGAGTCCCATCACTCTGGAAGACATCCTGCCTGGTTCCTGTCCCTAAAAAGATCAACCCGTCGACCCTCGGTGACTACAGGCCAGTGGCTCTGACCTCACATGTCTGAAGACGCTAGAGAGACTCATCCTGAAACATCTGCGTCTGCTGGTGGAGCCTTGGCTGGACCCCCTGCAGTTTGCTTATCAACCTTGTATCGGCGTGGAGGATGCCATCATCTACCTGCTGGACCAGGCTTATTCTCATCTGGACATTGTTGGGAGCACTGTGAGGGTCATGTTCTTTGACTTCTCTAGTGCTTTTAACATGATCAGACCATCACTGCTGGGGAATAAGCTCACGGAAATGCAGGTGGACGCCCCACTGGTAGGTTGGATTACGGACTATTTAACAAGTCGACCACAGCATGTCCGACTGAAGAGCTGCCACTCAGATAACATCCTGAGCAGCATGGGGGCGCCGCAGGGGACAGTCCTATCACCCTTCCTCTTCACCCTCTACACATCTGACTTCAGGTACAAGTCTCAGTCATGTCATCTGCAGAAATTCTCAGATGACTCTGCCATCATGGGCTGTATCAGGGATGGACAGGAGGAGGAGTACAGGAGTGTGGTGGACAGCTTTGTCGAGTGGTGTGAGCTAAACCACCTACAACTTAACATCACAAAGACAAAGGAACTGATTATGGACTTTAGGAAGCAGGCTCCTCCTCCTAACCCTGTCACCATCAGAGGGGCTGATGTGGAGATCGTTGAGGACTACCGGTACCTGGGGGTACACTTGGACTGTAAACTGGACTGGACCAAGAACACCAATGCTATCTTCAAAAAAGGGCAGAGTCGGCTTTTCCTACTGAGGCGACTCAGGTCCTTCAATGTTGGTAGGAAAATGCTGACCATGTTCTATCACTCGGTGTTGGAGAGCGTCGTGTTCTTTGCAGTTGTGTGCTG
Source organism: Oreochromis grahami (assembly GCA_029532605.1). NCBI lineage: Eukaryota > Metazoa > Chordata > Actinopteri > Cichliformes > Cichlidae > Oreochromis > Oreochromis grahami. The sequence continues at coordinate 63,001 of JAQSNX010005024.1, forward strand.
GGGAAGTGGGGTGAAGACAGCTGATGCCAACAGGCTGAACAAACTGATTAGAAAGGCTGGTTCTGTCCTGTGTGTCAGACTTGAGAACCTGGAGGAGGTGTCTGAGAGGAGAATGCTAAAAAAGCTTCTTTCTATCATGGACAACCCCTCCCACCCCATGCACGCCCCCATGATGGACCATCGGAGCAAACGCAGCAAAAGACTCATTGCCCCGAAATGCAGAACTGACCGCCACAGTAAATCCTTTGTACCGGTGGCAATAAGACTGTATAACTCTTCCTCACTCTGTAGGTGATTCTCCTGAGACGATTCCAATGTTATTCTGTTCCCTCCCAGACCGTGCAATATTACCCAAGAGTACTTATTGAATATTTGTTTCCATCCCCCCATCATACGCTGCTACTCCCTTTATTCTATTGCACAATACTTTGTCACTTTCTAGAATCGCCTGAACTGATAGTTAAGTTATTTATTCTCCAGGATATAGTTATATATATTACTTCGTTAGAGTTATTTGATACTATGTCTTGCACTATCCTACTACTGTATATTACTGTACACTATTCTTATTGTATATATTGTATATCTTATATCTTATTCATCTGTTCCTCTGTCTCTCCTGCTGCTTTGAGCATGTACATGACAAAAGAATTTCCCTCGGGATAAATAAAGTTATTCTTATTCTTAATATCTTAAAAGCTTTTTTTCAATGCTTAACCACTTTATCACACTCCGTTGTCCACCAAGGTACAATCTTCTTTTCCCTTTTCCCTCCTCCCTTCTTTATCGGCTGGTTTGCTGCCTCTGAAACTGCCTTACAAATAGAATAATTGAGATCATCAACCCCAACATTCATTTTAATCTTTTGCATTCCATCCATCCATCCATTCACTTCCGCTTATCCTTTTCAGGGTCGCGGGGGGCGCTGGAGCCTATCCCAGCTGTCATAGGGCGAGAGGCGGGGTACACCCTGGACAGGTCGCCAGTCTGTCGCAGGGCCAACACACAGAGACAGACAACCATTCGCACTCACATTCACTCACACATTCACACCTAGTGGCAATTTGAATTATCCAATTAACCTATCCCCACAAGTTGCATGTCTTTGGACGGTGGGAGGAAGCCGGAGTACCCGGAGGGAACCCACACAAACACGGGGAGAACATGCAAACTCCACACAGAAAGACCCCGGCCTGATGGTGGAATTGAACTCAGGACCTTCTTGCTGTGCGGCAACAGTGCTAACCACCGTGCCACCGTGCTGCCTTGAAACTTTAAATTTATTATGTCAGCAACATTGAAACATCTGAAATTATGCTCTTTTAACGGCAAGCACAGGTGTAACGGCTGCTCCCGGGACGTCGTCCATCAGTCACGGGTTTTGTAATGGTCTAGGCGGGAAAGAATCCAACCAGAAGGGCCGAGGATGGCCAGAGACACCACCATTAAGACAAAAGCAGATTGGACAGCGCCTATTTTATCTTTGGGCGGTTTGCCATGGATGTAAGTTGCTCTTTGTTGAATACCTGACCCGGGAACAAAAACCCGGCCAGCCTTTAGTCCAGCAAAAAGCCCACGCATGTTTGGTCTTGAAGGGGAACGCTGGTCACACACAAGAGATGCATTCCCCCATCACTAAGTAATCTAAATGTATTCCAATCAGCATTACTGAAACACCACTTCTGCACACCCCTGATATCATGTTTCTCTACATCAGTGGTTCTGAAACTGTTTACATCATTCCCCACATGGCAAGAAGAAATATTTCCATGTCCCATCTAAACAAAACATGACACAAAAGCCTAGCTGCAACTTTATTTAGATAATAAACTTATTCACAATGAATCCTTCAGTAATTTTTGTTTTAAACAAACAACTTTCATTTCAAACGACTATTTGTAATCCATGGAGTTTGCAAAGAAAAGCGTCTGGACTTCTTTAAGTTGCTTGAAGACGTTTCACCTCTCATCCGAGAAGCTTCTTCAGTTCTAAGGGTCAAATGGTGGAGAGTCCTAGATCTGGGACTGATTGCAGCTTCTACCTTGTTACAGGAATGTTGTTTGTGGCTCAAGATGACTCGATATCATTCCCGAGGGATACATTTGACATATGTTTCACGTATTATAGACCAACAAGTTAATTATAGCAGTTTAAATACGATCAATCAGTTTTTGGCAAAAAACGGAAATCAGTTTTTGGCACAACACCGGTCATTCATACACATTTACTGTATTATATAAAATATATAAACTAAATCTCTTTGAAACTTATAGAATCTAATCTTTTGGTTTCTTTTTGTACGTAGCACTTTATCAAACTGTTGTCTGCTACAGAGTTACAAGTATTATACTAATAATATAGGATCCACCATCTCCTGCTTGCATATTTCTGTAAACATCTTAGTGGTGTGGCAGCCGTTGATTGAGCCCTGCAAACCCTGTGGATGGACGATGCAGTGGACAGTGGGAGGAAGCATCCTAAAGCTCTCTTTGCAGACCACCCTGTGTGATTCTCCACACGCCAACCAGAAAAGACAAACCGCAGGTCTCAGTTGCAGCAGCTCATCCACGTCTGATCTTGCTCGGGCAGATTCAGCAACACTGCCAGAGACTTCCTGTAATCTATTACAGTTGTTAAAGAAACGGTCCAGGAACAGGTCACTCAGGTTAATCCTGTGTGAACAACTGTAAATATTGTTTTTGCATCTTTAAATATTGTTGGTGTATTTGAAATATTCTTGTTTAGTTGTTTTTGTTATTTACTTTATTGCTATCAAATAAATATCCATGTAATATTGTTCAAAGTTAGTGTTTTGTTCATGCATGTTAAAAATGCCTGTAAATTAAATTGAGTTCAGTGACAATTACTTTTTGTTTTAATCAATTTCAGGGCTCTAGAGTGCGACCATTTTGGTCGCAAATGTCACCAAATTTTTCAATGGTGCGACCAGTGGCGGTCCTAGCCTGTTTGGCGCCCTGGGCGAACACTCCCTCTGGCGCCCCCCCCCCCCCCCCCCACACACACACACACACACACACACAAACACACACAAAACATATTAAGGATTGTACATTAACATAAAACTGTTGTACACACACATAAGGAGAGAGAGAGTATGCATAGTATGCAAACAGCTATAATGTGTCATACAATGAGAACAGAACAAATCAACAATTGACAATGACTAATTAATATTATAATGTATTGTTTGGAGTTTAGTCTGTTACTGTTACTATTTTTACCATTTCTTCTTGGAGCAACTGTAATCCACATTATTTCCTTATGGGATTAATAAAGTATTGTGGCGTGTTGGGGGAGCAGCTAGTTCTCTCCCATCATGCCTTGGGACATGTGCAGCTGTTTAGATGTTCTTGTTTTATTGTTTATGTTTATGTTACTTTTAACTGTTACCTTGAATGTTGTGTTTATGCTGCAGTATAATTTCAATGACAGTTATTGTTGATGAAAGAATGTAGTACCATGAGTGAGTTCAGGCTTGTAGTTATTGACCCTCTGAAGCACAGTGTGGTATAGGGAAGTATTTTAATAAAGAGTTCCCCCTAACAGTTTGGGGTTGAACAGCAAGCTCAATCTCTCTGTGAGCTTCTTTGTTGAGATTTCTCTGCATGCCACAGTATTCTGATTCTGATTGTTTCAGGATGACCTGCCATTATCCAATGACACATCTGCTTACCTGTATCTTTTGCTCGTTTCTCCTCCTTTTCTTTTCTCTTTTTTCTAAACTGAGCACCTGATGGCTTTGAACTTTTCTTGTCCATCTTCCATTGGTTTTAATTTTGCACTCCATTATGAACACAAATCCCCCAACCCGAGGATCACCACAACATAACCTAATAGACCTACACCTTAGTTCACAGATTCACTTTGTCTAGGGTGTATTTCTGGGATTTCACACAACCCAGGATTCAAATCATGACAACATAATGGGCTTGGATTTACAACATTATGAAGGAAATGTGCTGTATTTGGAAGCAGCCGGCCCCTCCCCTTTCAACAGGTTGTGTATGAGACTTTAAATCATCAAACTGTAAATTTTAAATTGTTATTGATCCCTTTACCCCGAGTCCTAAAGTGTGTATTTATTTTCTTTCTCTTCTGATATTTATTGTTTGTTTACTTGCACTGCTGTAACTGAAGCATCGTCGTCTCGTCTCTCTATGTACTGGACTGTATATAGCGGAGATGACAATAAAGTTTACTTTGACTTCAGCAGCGAGCAGGCGCACCGAGGGCTCTCGCGCTCAGTTTTCGTGTATAGAATTTCGAAAAAACATCGGTGCAAATTATAAGTCTGTATCATGATGTCTGGTGTTTTCGTGTTTGTTGGTTTGTTTTTATTTTGTTTTATTTTGCGAGTTGGTTATTAGATGCTGCTCCAGCCAGAGAATCCCCCGCCGCCCCGCCCTCTCCTCCCTGTGCCGCAAGCAGCAGGCGCACCTCGCAAACGGAGGGCGACCTTACTCCCAGCAAATGGGCGATAGAAAACCGATCGGTGCCTACGACATTCCCAATATGCGCTGGCTGATGTCGGGGCAGCATGAGTACGAGCATTTTTTTTTTTTTTTTTTGCCGATGCCCGTGATGCCGCCCCGGGCAACCGCCCGTGTCGCCCGTATCTAAAACCGCTACTGGGTGCGACTAAAAAAAATCCTAGGTGGCACTGGTGCGGCCAACTGTTCGCAACTCTGAAAGTCTCCATAGGTCAATAACAGACACACATTATGCCGCTATCGTGGTCTAAACCAATCAGAGATAGTCAGGGTGGGGACCTCTCTGATTGGCTGTGGTCCAGATATTCCTGTGGTCCTTCGTGTTTGAAAGTGCAGGTGGATAGAGAGAGGTGAGTAGCTTGAATAAAGTGATATCAATTCATTAAATCCTGAATCGACTTTCAAATATAAATATATTTTGTCAGAAACGCCAGAATCTCAGGTTAAAGCTCACAAAACTATTTCAACAACCACCAAACAGCAAACGAGAGAAGGTAAACGGATTACACACAAAGACTTAAACACAGAGCGCGGACCCGATGCATCAGAATCATGTTTCTCTTTCTCGGCTTTCTCACCCGACGGCACGTAGATGGACACGCCGTCGGGGCTGAAAGCCGACAGCTCACTGATTCTGATGCGTCGGCGGGTCCGTGCTCTGTGTTTGCGTCTTTTTTGCTCTGAACTGCAGGTTTTGTCTCTCTCCAACCAAAATTCACTGAATCAGCAGCAAAACAAGATCCAAACTACGCTTCACATTTGATAAATGTCGTCATTAATTCCCTCTTACTTTTGCTGTTTTGCTTCCACCACGATAAAATCACACTTCATGCACAGCTCTCTCTCTCTCAGTGTACTTCAAGAACAGTTTCCCATCTCAAATCTCTGTTTTCTGCATTATTCATTCGCTTATTACCCGCAAAGACCAGGCGACACTACTGTTGCTAAAAGACCCACAGAGTGTCTGAAAATAAACGATGAGGATCAAGGGGCACACAGAGGATAATGTCAAAATCAGACTTCAAAGAAACCGTGTGTAAGAGAAGGTATGCGTCATGAAGGCCAACAGGAACCAATATAGTTTAGACATCATCTTTGGCTCTGTTTTGAAACTCAACATTAGTGTTTTCACTGACTGTCAAAAATTGGATGGGATGAAGACGGACTAATGACTTGTCACTTACAAGTTGTTAGCTAATGAATAAAGGATGGATAATCCTCCTGTTGAAACATATAATGAACATGATTTATGAAAAAAATTTAAAAAAACGTGACAGTATACCTTGAAATGTGTAAATGAACCCATGAACTCAGCATTAAAGTGTTTACAAAGGTCGTATCAAAGAGCCATTTTCCACCGACCTCTATAGAAGTGTTTTCATTGTTACAGCTGCTGCCATCTGGTGGCCTTCAGACAGAATGCAGGTTCAAGACATTTCCATACTGGCTTCATTGTTTGAGCCAGAAACTGCATCATTCTGTTATACCATCAATGCTGCAGACGCATCACTCAAGGCTTTATTTTACAGTTTTCTGTCAAATGAAATGGCAGCTCTACTGTAAAATATATGAATTAAACCAAAATGTGATTTGCTTTGATGAAAGCTTTGAGCTACTGATGGTATCTTATCATGAGGTCATCCCTTGGAATTGCTTTGACTGGACAAATTGTTCAAAAGGTGTTTTTTTGGAATTATTTGCAGGTTTTAATGTATCCAGTATCTCCGTTGTTTATTTTATTTTACTTCATCTTATTTTTTATATGTGACTGCCAAAGTACTGTATGTGCCGTTACTCTTCTAATAAAAATCTGTTTCTTACCAAATCCTGCAAATGTTTCACATTAAAAGCCTCGTTAATTTTATGTCTTCTGTCTAAGAGGCTTTTGATTTGAAACTGATGAAATAAAGTGTTAAAATGATACAAAGAGGAAACAGCCACATTGTTCCTAACTTTTTTTTCTTTAGCTTTTACCATTTTAGCTGACAGAATATTTGACTACCTTTATATGAAAGCAGAAAGAGAAACATAAAGAAAATTTACACTGCTGTTTTATAGGAACTGGGAACATGTAAGCTAGAATGTTTTCTGACATGTTAATCTCTTGATGTTAATGGATCATACATATGTGTTGTACGTTATGCTGTTATTATTTTTTTGTATTTGTCTTTGCTAACAAATCAAAACATAAACATTTGCTAAATTTGCCTCCATTCACACGATGGTTTTGTATTCCTCAGATGCTCTGTTACATTAGGAATTAAAGTTGTTGTTCATTTCTTTAAATAAATAAAGTACTAGAGTCATTGTGAAAAACTCATTTTTTTAGATGTTGATGTTTATTTTTGCTTCTAATTATACTATTTGATGTTGAGTGCAGAAAGTAGGAAATGCTAATGTAATTATTTCCAGTTTGTCCACATGGTGGCACTATAACACTCATGTTCGAGATACTTTATTGCTGCTTGCCACCAGGTCACATTATGTAAAGTTTGTGTTTTGTGATATGTGCTACATTTTTAACTATAACATGAGTAAAGCCAAACCGTAAGGTTTACTGCCTGATCAGGGGCTCATTTAGGCAGTTATTATGAATATATTTCAAAACATCAAGCTCAAACATGAAGTTTTCCAATCTTTTCTTTTTTAATATTTTTTTAAGAAAACACCAGAAAACAAGAAAGCTAAAAAAAAAAAAAAAAAAAAAAAAAAAAAAAAAAAACAATCTTTATTTGGTAAGATTAAGATAACTGGGACCACTTGAAAAATAACTTGTTGACAGTTATACTGAAGTTGTATGAAGACACCAACACAGTGGAAATCAGGCAGTTATCATTCTGACACTCTCCTTCCCTCTAATGTCTCACACCTTGCACTATTAAACTGCCTGTCATCACAAAGTAAGAGACACATATTATCCAGACTCTGAAAAGTTTGGATTCTCTGTACAAAGGTTATTGCTCCATGTTTTTATTTTTCTTTATGATGCATACAGTTGTATTAACAAAGACTTTTAATATGGTTTCGCTTTCTGGTTCCTGATATCAGCCATGTTTCAGAAATGGGATGTTTCAAAAAATCAAGCTCAGACTCTTTCACATGGTTCTGTTTTTTGTTGTATACTGCAATGGAACAAACACAGTTAAATACTTTACATTATTTTAGCTGCACAGCCTTTTTTTCTGCTCAGTGTGGTAAGATTGAGGCAAATTAAACCACTCAAAGTTGAAGAAAGAACTACTTGATGGTGTCGATCCCTACAGGAAGTTGATTTCTACTCTCTGATTAAAAACTCCTAATCTCCAATCATATGTGTCTTACCCAATAGATATGCAGGGTTAAGCTGGAGTACTAACTACCTCAAAATCATCCATGTGTCTTCGCTGCTAACCCTGAACTGAAGAAACCTGAGTAGCCCTGCAGGTCAAATCATCAGTCGCACCTGTTATTGGTAGGGCTGATAATTACCTCCCTTTTGATAATGGCAGTTGTTTTTTCAGGGATAGAGGCAACAGTTCAACTGTGCAACTTATTAAATTATTTCATTGCCTTTATTCTATCAATCTAACTCAAGCCCACAGCTGCTGCAGAGGGCTGGTATTCTCAGTATAAAGGATGTCTACTCTACCAGATAAGCTATCTGAACTGTGCAACTTAACTCGCAGTGACATTCTTAGCCCAAGCTTTCTAGAGGGGTTTGTTTTGATTATTACTTCGGAGCAGGCTACTGCAAAAAGCTGGTTGACACTGCCAGCAATGGTTAGAGGGATGATCGTGTCTAATATTTCCCTCTCTGATACGTCTAATTGCCCTCTCCATATGTATCCTTGATTGTGTAATGTCCTGAGTGAACAGCACTGTCATTTAACAGCTGTGAGTTTTTACTGAGAAAAGGCCTGTAGACTTTGAAGGGCACAAGGTCATCAATTCTGAATCCCCTGTCCACCATACAGTCATATTTATCCATATCTGATACCAAAACATCAGTAGATGATGTAGCTGGTAAACCTTAAAGTGAAAAAAAAAATCATCATTAGCTCCATAGAAGTTAAATCTTGCCAGATAGATAGATGATAGCTTTATTAATACCCACGGGCAACTTTCATGGTGTCCAGCAGCACTAAATATTTTTAAAAATAAATAAAAACACATAACATGTAAGACCGGCCCAGACAGAAGATGATAAAAGGTGATAAAATGATGGGAATGGAAGTAGACTAGTCTAAAACGTATGGGCCACTTCATTGTCCAGTGTAATGTAGACTAATACAAAAGCCCTGCTATGATTTCTACTCTAACAAAACTTTGTTGCTGAATCTGTGAGGCTGCTAATAATCCGTATGTTCTGTTCTTATCTTTCTTATTGTCCATCCTTTCTTGCTTTTCTAATTTTATATTTTAAATTTGATTATGTGTTCACATGGTCATCAAAAAGTTGCTGTTATTAGGAACCTAGTATGAATATGAAAACAATCTAGGCCTGTGACAGTAATCAGCAGAGATGGGCAGTAACGCGTTACTTGTAACGCATTACTGTAATCTGATTACTTTTTTCAAGTAACGAGTAATGTAAGGGATTACTATTGCAAAAACGGTAATTAGATTACCGTTACTTTCCCGTAGGAACGCTGCGTTACTGCGTTACTAAAACCGTGATTTTTTGCGAGAACGTCTCATGACAATGACGTAAGCGAGTGCGACGTTCGTGACAACAGCTGTCTGCAGATCATAATATATCAAGTGCGGGAGAGAGTATGAGCATGCAGCGTTTAAAGCGTGGAAGTACTGACCTTATTTTGAGTTTGATTCCATAAAAAGTGACAAAAACTTTAGTGTCCATTGTGCGTGGGAAGAAAACTTCTTTTTACAGCGAAAAAACCCCCCTAAACTTTCAAGCAAGCACCGAGTGTACTACGACGTAATGTGAAACTCACAGAGAAACTCACGGATTCTTCCACTGACCGCTGCAGCACACCTGCACCAGGGTAAACCTCCGCCTACCCCAGTCCTGCTTTACAGGTGAAAATAGAGCAACAGGACCGCTAGTCTTTGATTTTATTTATTTTCTGCTGTGTTTTACTTGCATCTATTTGAAAGAGTGAGTGTAAACACAAAAAAATATTTTATTTTATGTGCTGGAATGTGCAGAAAATAGGTTTAAATGTTAAACAAATTTCTTCCAGTCAGAGAATGTTGCATATAATTTTATTTTTGCTTGATGCATAAAGTTAAAAGATTAAAACTAATAAAACAAGTTTTAAAAAGAGACGTTTCCATTTGATTACATTTTATATGATGGATTATGCAGAAAAAGTAGAATTGGGCTGAAAGATCTATCACTTTATCACCTATTCAGGTTGTAAATCGTGTTTTTAAAAAGTAACTAAGTAACTAAGTAATTAATTACTTTTGAAAATAAGTAATCAGTAAAGTAACGGGATTACTTTTGGGGGAAGTAATCAGTAATTAGTAACTGATTACTTTTTTCAAGTAACTTGACCAACACTGGTAATCAGTTGTTAAATATTACTGTGGGGGATTAAATCATGACATAACACCAGAAAGGGCAAAAGTACAGATATTCTATACTTACGTAGCAGTACAGATACAAGTGTTGACAAATACTACAGTCAAAACGGAAGTACTGATTCATATTCATATTCATTTCTATCAGCTGTTGTTGTAAAAAGGTAATTGAACCTTGTGCTATATTAATGCAATAATAAAACATGAATAAATAAGAATACAAACTTTTCTTCGGTAAATGTAATGTAATAAAAGTTGGTTTATAATGTAATATAAATTTAGCTCTGTGTGATGTTTTAATACAACATAGATGTGAAATAAGACACTTAAAAAAAATTCTTGTAGAAGAAACTGAAGCTCATACTCAACATGAAGGGAGGACACTTGACACTCCTGACTGGTTCGTGTGTACGAGAAATCAAAACCAGATTCTAAGGAAGAAAGAATAAAAGAAGCGTATATACTGTAGATCAAACTACAATTAAAAGTCTAACTTAACGTAGTGATTTTAAGCGTGCATGTGTTTTCTTTTGAATTGTCCCTCACAAACAGTGTCTGTAAGAGAGTTGAAGACGTGTTTATTTTACTACAGCTAATCTCCAATGTGCATCTGTGGTGTGTTTTTAAATGTGTGCATTCACTGCTGTTGTACAATTACTGACAGCAACTGGAAGGAAAGAACTCCATAATCTCTCCTTTTCACATCGTAGGATTAGCAGCCTGTCACTGAGGGAGCTGCTCAGTGTTGTCAGGGTGGTCTGCATGGAGTAGGAAGTGTTATCTAACAAATGGTAAATGGCCTGTATTTATACAGCGCCTTTCTAGTCCCTAAGGACCCCAAAGCGCTTTACATATCCAGTCATTCACCCATTCACGCACACATTCACACACTGGTGATGGCAAGCTACGTTGTAGCCACAGCCACCCTGGGGCGCACTGACAGAGGCGAGGCTGCCGGACACTGGCGCCACCGGGCCCTCTGACCACCACCAGTAGGCAACGGGTGAAGTGTCTTGCCCAAGGACACAACGACCGAGACTGTCCGAGCTGGGGCTCGAACCGGTAACCTTCCGATTACAAGGCGAACTCCCAACTCTTGAGCCACGATCGCCCCAAGTCAAGTCAAGTCAAGTTGGCTTTATTGTCACTTCAACCATATACAGTTTGTACACAGTGAAGCGAAACAACGTTCCTCCAGGGCCAAGGTGCTACATGCAACATAAATTTACAACATAAATTAACAGAAAAACACTAAACTAGCTAACTAGAGACAGGACAGACTGACCTAACATAAATTACAACATAAATTAACAAAAACTAACTATCTAACTAACAGGGCCAAAGGTGGAAGAAAGAAGAAGATGGAAGCAGGAAAAAATATTCAGGACTTCAGTTTTTATCTTTTAGAGAAAAACTCAAAGAGCCAATAGTGTTTGGAAAAGAATCAAAGTCCTTTAATTTTAGTTTTCATCTGAGCAGTGATCAGGAACCATGGAGAGAAAAAGAGACACAACAAGAGCAGCTTGTAGAAAAAAGACAGATGGAGAGAAATGTGGACACGAAAAAGTCAGACACCGAGAAAAAGAGAGCAGAGGAAAACAGTGATGAAGGAAATAATCTATATTCTGAGTTTGTGGCACAGAAGGAGACACAGAGAGAAAAACTGGAGGCAGAACAACAGAGAGATGAAAACCAGAGGAGGCTTCAATGAGAGAAAGATGAGACTGAACTGAAAACAAGGAAAGATAATAAAAACCAACATCACACAAAAGAAAAAACATTGAGGAATAATTAAAGAATAAAAAAGATAGAGAGGGAAAACCAGAGAGACAAAATGGGAATGACAGAGACGAAAAGAGAGGACCAGAAGTTTCAGACAGAGAGCAGGATTTCATCCGTCATCAGCAAAGTTCCACTGAACACAGATCTGAAAATACAAGATAAAACACGAGCTAGGAAGAAGTCAGAGAGCAGCCAGAGAAACTGAGAGGAGCAGAGAGGAAAGAAGGAGCTCAGGGAGAGGAGCTGGAGGTTAATGAAGGGCTCAAATCTGAGGAAGCAAACAGGAAGGACAAGGAGACAGAAAAACTACAACTCCCACATGAAGGAGAGCTGCAGGTGGAGCAACAAGTGAACGTAAATGAAAAAGAGCAGCTAGAAGAATCTGTCAGTTTCACAGAGAGAGGAGTCGACTGTGTGGAAGGAAAACAGGAGGAGGAGCTGATGCAACGAACATGTGATGTTGATCAAAAGAATAACCAGAGTAGAAATCGTCCAAATGCACTGAAACTGAATGAGGTCTGCACACTGCCAGTCAAGAAAGGGAACATTCAGGAGGAAAGAAGAGCAAGGAAGCATAAGAGGTAAAAAAGTAGAAAAAGTATCTGAAAAAACAAAATAATGATCATATGGAGGTCGATGATGCAGCTCAGTGCAGCAACATCACAACTGTATGACACCATTCAATGGACCAAAGATCAGCAGAAGCTGCCAGTTCAAACAGAACCACAAGAACGTCTGAAAGAAAATGATGAAGATCTGGAGGATATGAGGGAGGTAGATTAACATTTAGTAGCAAAAAGATCAGCTCATGTCTGCCATCTATCTGCCATCTACAGTGCAGCGAGGAATGCCCAGACCTCTACATTGGAGAGACCAAACAGCCACTTCACAAGCGCATGGCACAACATAGAAGAGCCACCTCCACAGGACAAGACTCAGCAGTCCATCTGCATCTTAAGGATAAAGGTCACTCTTTCGAGGATGCCAATGTTCACATATTGGACAGAGAGGACAGATGGTTTGAAAGAGGAGTGAAAGAGGCCATCTATGTCCACTGTGAGCGACCATCTTTGAACAGAGGCGGTGGTTTACGACACCAACTGTCTGCCATCTATAATCCAGTTTTGAGTTCCCTCCCCAGACGCCTTAACGCCCACTCACATCCTGGGCCATCTGACCTCAGGAATTCACATGACAAGGTGGGGCCAGGTTTCACAATAAGCTCACCCAAAACCCTGGCTGATTGGGACCCCCACCCGCTTTCGCACCTTGGCTCATGTGATTAGAGGATCACCAGGGGGTCCTTTGTCCCTCCTTGGGGGGGATACTCCCACTGGGTTTAAACCTGGGACTCTCGGCCATTTGACCTTAGAACTGAAGAAGCTTCTCGGATGAGAGGTGAAACGTCTTCAAGCAACTTAAAGAAGTCCAGACGCTTTTCTTTGCAAACTCCTTTGCCTGCATTAAAAATGAATGTACAAAAAAAAATCACTCAAAAATTGTTTAACAGAACATAAACTGTTCTTTTACTGAAAGAGGGATCCACTTTTTTGCTTTTCCTCAGTTCTTGTTAGTTGTCAGAGTCGATTTACTTATTTCAGTTTGGTTTCTAACTCTGATCAGTTTATGACATCACCGGCTGATGTCCCACTCAGCAGTTTTTCTCTCATTACACTTTAAAGAGTGTAAACAGTGCACATGAACTACATCAGGGATCAATAAGACTGGGACCAGACAGAAGCTGTTTTTATAACTTTTCTAATCTGCTAATAATAAGCTAATGATGTAGAGAACTGTGGCGTGTCCAGCGGGGTGGCCTGGGGGGGCACAGGCCACCCCCCCCAACCAGACTGGCCACCCCAGGTGCCACCCCGAAGCCAAAACAATAAAATCCAATGAAATATCAAATGTGCGATTATGTTTTCTTTATACATCAATATTACCAAAGTTTACCATAAGGCAGCATAGAAAGTATTTAATTGCTTTCAGGTTTCATTCAAATGTTAGTCTTTTCATTTGTTTCCCCACTTTTTTCCTGTTTCAAAATCAAACACCAGTTTGTGAGAAGATTATCTTCTTTTTTTAAGAGGCAGATTAAGTTTTGCATTGGCTAATTTGGCAATTGTATGTTAAAAATGTTCGTATTTTAATATTCAAAAATGTTTTTGCCCAAAATGTGCCCTATATGTCAGTAAAAATACTATGCAAATATTGCTGTCCTTGAATGCGGAGTAAACACTAAGCACTGATTGTATCTCTTGTACTTCATCAACGCAGTATCTAAAAACTTTGCACCGTAGTGGTTAAAACCTCATTCTAATAAGAGTCAAAAGCAAATTCAGTTATTAGGTTTACAGGGTTATTGAATTATGGTTAACGGTTGGTAGAATTTTTTTTTTTAACATTATCTGCCAATTACATCTGCCACCCTTCTCCAAATCTGTGCCCCTACCTGGCCCCCCCAACAAAAATTTTCTAGACACGCCACTGGTAGAGAATGCAGTCATGTAACACAGAGAGGCTCGTAGTTTTGATGGGTACACAGTGTGATGGTTTCTTTGTTTCAGAGTGGCAGTCTGAACCTCTGAGTTAAAACCCTCAGATGTTGGCTTCATCAGTGCTCACACAGAAATTATTCCTGCAGATAAATAATGTACTCTGAAGGTTTCTCTCTGGGTTCATCAGCACTGACAGTGGCTCAGTGGCATGAGATATGGTTTAGGAAATAATAATGTTTTATAGTAATAAAGTTTAGGTCTTGAAAAGCAAGCAACTGGATTATTTTTGGTTCTTTCCAGCTGCCTACTTTTTAAGCCCTGATCACTGCCACAATCTGGGTGACTGAGAACGTACAGACTGCAAATACAAAAGTGAACATTTACAAATTAAATTAAAAACAAATAAGTAAAAAGTAACTCCAAACCCAGCGATACCCATCACCTATTTCTGCTGTCTGTCTGAGTTCAGTCAGAGATCAGTTTGGGGTCTTGGGGTCTGTTCCTGGATCTTTTGTTAACTCTCAGTCACCATTTGAATTCAGTAGAGCAGATAAACATTGATCATCACTCCCTTTGGTCCAAACATTCACTTCAGGTAGTCACATTTTTTCCCCCAACTGCAGTTTCCTGCTGTCCTACATCCACAATCAGTCTTTAGTCTTTCACTTTCCACCACAATGAAATTTGATAGCTGTTGAAAGATTTTATTATGTTTATGTTTAGAAGTACATTTCATTTAAGGTTTCTAGATGTGTTTGCTCTTTTTTACTAGAGAAGTTATGTTGTGCAAGCTTTGTGTGCTTTCCAGAGCTCTCTGACTTTCACACCCACATCCTGGGAGCATGGGAGAGGTCGTACCTTGTCTTATTGTTTATTGCCATTTATGCTTAGAAACGTTTACTCATATATGCTTAGAAGTATATAATCATTTGTAGATTGAAAGAATGTCTTATCCCAGGAGGTCTGTAACAACTCTGTGTAGCATGAAGAGGGGAGTGCGTTCACTCCTCCTCAGAGTGTTCTGGCATAGCTCACACGTCTCCTAGGAGAGGCCGTATCTTCTCTTGCTGATATATGGTATAGCAAACACACGTATTGTTCAAAGTCTAAGAGCCTTTTGTTTAGATGGACCGCTAGACTCCTGGCACCAACT
>JAQSNX010005025.1:0-36731 GCA_029532605.1 Oreochromis grahami
TCTGTAACATTGTAATTATTATTTTACATTACACGGTTTCCAAGTTCATTGCTATAAGAATTATATAGACAAACAGCTTTCAATTTCTGACTTCATTTTCAAAACATCCTATGGCTAAAATTTACTGTGAATTAATTAAAGATAAACCTTGGAGGATCTCCCTGCAACTGACTGGAAAGCTTAAGAGGTAATGTGGTTTCAGTGCATTTACAACAAAGCGATGTTCTCATGACATGCCAAAAATGGCCAAAGTTTATTTCAGTGAACTGCAGGGTCACAGAGACACACAGTCACTATCTGTAAATTGACACCAGATAACAAGGTTGACTTCTAAAGGGACTTCACTCCTCTTTAACAGCTGTTCTCTTGTGCGTCTTTTCCCTCTTCTGACAGCAATGTAGATTCTGACATAGATGCTCTGTTCACACTGCAACTCAGAGCTGTTTGTATCCCACCTTTGTGACCCAGCTCTCAATTTGTAATCAGGCTCAACAACACAAAGCTCAAATAGAGTCACGGCTCCTAGTTTGGGCAGCTGTTTCTCAACACTGGCACGGTGACGATTCAGCCTTGATGTCATTTGATGGAAGCGTTGTTACTTTAGCTTATCAACATCAGCCTCTTATAAAAGAGTACTAATGTTTAGTGTACCATAATTAGTTAACTTAAGTGGATGGGTATCAGCTGAATACCTGACTGCAAACTACATTGTCTGCTGCTTTCTTAACTTTTTTTAGTCAAGAAACTCAGCAGTAACAGCAAGACAATAACATTAAGGTTGGCGGTTGGATGACAGTTGACCATCGACAATAGACTGATCGCTTTTACAGGAGTGATTTCTTTATTTATTTGCCCATGCCTAAGTTTGCTAATATGTTGGTTAATGCTAAGAGAAGCAGTCAACAGAAAAAAAAAATAATAATAGCGCTGTTTTAACACCGCTCTCTTCACGCTGCGAGCAAATGCAGCTCATTTACTCAAACTCATAACAGAAAGAAAGGCAGAAGCCTATGTTCAGAAAAAAAAATATTTTATTTAAAATAACTTTTTTTTATTATTTTAAAAATATATTTTAAATAACATAAAAAAATACTTTACTTAAATTTTTTTTTTTTTTTTTTTTTTTTAAACCCCACACACACAATGGTGGGGAGGGAAACAAAGTGAAACTGGCTTCTTTTTTTCCACTATAACCATGTTTACATGCCATTTCAGCATTCATCTGTCTTAAACAACAAATACAAAATTTAACAAAAAGTACCTTAAAAATCAAAATGTCTCTTCCAGCAAACAAAAGAAAAATCTCAGACGTAAAGTTAAGGCTTTTGTGCGATTTAGCGCATCTCAAATAAATACATAAATGAATAATCCAAAAAGTAGTTATGTTAATACTGAAACAAACAAGAAAAGAAAGTAAAATATTCCCTCCAAACAAAACTTATAAATTCTAAACGTGCAGATCAGTCGGTGCATAATTATATGGCTCCGCCCATCAAAAAGTCACCTGCGCAAATATATTGCCTATTGTCGGTTATTGGACTGACAAATGTCAGTTGAAAAAATTTTACATATCGCCCAACCTTAAATAATATACATCAAAAATACAAATTTCCCCAGTTTTTTCCCCACATGGGAATGAAGGAAGGCTGTTAACAACTGCAGTCACAGTACAAGGTCTAGCTCTTATTGTTATTAATGACAAACTGTTTAGAGCAATTAAAGGTACTAGCATGCGTACTTTCCCAAATTCTTATTTCTGCATTTGGTGTCAAACAATATTCCACTGCAGATACAAATACTGGTGACCGTTACATTACGCACAGCCGAGGTAGAATGTGAAACAAATACAAATGGAGAACATAACATCACATTTGCAGGAGGATGACAAAATTAACATATGAAAATCCAAAGTATTGAGATTCATAAAAAATCTTTTTGAAAATCACAGATGCTCATATTCACTGTATGGAACAATTTTCAGGCAAAGTTTTGTTGAGACTGGCGCACCCAGAGAGATACGGTACATAGACATATACATACATGATATAGAATAAAGAACAAATATGCTGAATATACCTTTTCCTGAATTGGTAATTATTATAAAATAAATAATAGCTGGACCAAAGAAAAACATGCAGTCATGTAATTAACCTTTACCTGCACTAGTTTTATTTCACCACGGTGACTCTCTTCTGTTTACTGCTGGTTTGTCCTCACACACATTATCTGTGAGCTGAAGCTGCCAAGTGACAAATGAATTGAAATAACATTACTATCACATATAATAACATTTCATGCTGTTTAATGCACCATTAACGACATTAAAAAGTCGTTCCAATCCAGCTTTTACAATGGGAATAAGACCAACATCTGATCCAAGTATCGGATGGGTGGATCCCTACCTCATTATGCTAAAAATGATGAGACAACGTTGGGGTACATAAATTATTAACACCTGCAATGCCTAACCTAGTTCATGTTTATATGCACTGTGTACTTTCAGTGGACACACCTCCACCTTTTCAGAGCAGGAAATGCTGCCCATTTTCTTCAGGATCTGAAACCCATTTGAACTGCTTCAACTGAGCTAATAACCAGTCTTGTAAGGTCAGATTTCAAGGATAGCCAATGTCAGGCTCAACTGAAGCCAAGAACCCCCCAAAAAAACCCAGACTAACTTGAACTTATCTCCTTCAGTCTTATCTGCGACACGAAAACTCTCGATCACATTTATATTAACAAGTGCCACGTCTCTAATGTGAGGTACTCTACTTAGTGGACAGATTAAAAGTTTATGATGCTTGACGTCAGTAAATTGCTCTAGTATTAGCAGATGTATTCTCAGGGTGTTGTTCAGTTTCTCTTGCTGTAAGACTTTTGCTAAGGCTTGAAGTCATAACCCTCCATGCCTCAATATAAACGCTAATCTCACACTATGGAGATGCAGTTGATTATTGCTAGTTAATCATATACATTTTTAAAAGCCATGGGTATTTCATTCATTTATTTCATCTTGAAGATCAAAATTGTAGCTGAAAAAAAAAAAAAAAAAAAAAACTGCCACAAAATCTTTATTACTACTACTACTACTATTATTATCATTATTATTATTATTATTGTTATCATGATTATTATTATCATCATCAGCAGCAGCAGCAGCATCGTTGTTATTATGCATATTTTTCAAATATCAAACATATTTTAATATGAGACAAAGACAACCTGAATAAACAAAATCATTCATTTACTGAGGGGGGGGGGGGGAACAAATAGCCACCGAATTAAATTATAAATTATCGGGGCGTGGCTATGGCGCTGAACTGAACATACGGCTTTTGGTGAGCTCCTGGTGTAAAATCCTTAGAATTATACTTTTACGCCACGAACAGTAAAATTTACCACCTGTGGCCATTTAGTATAATTTCACGCAAAAATATACCAGCGAAGAAGGCACTAAATAAAGTTAAAACTAACCCTTCTCCAAATGAGGACGACGACGTATCGTATGCTAGTAGTCAAGCTAACTCAGCAGATGATGCTTGTCCTGAGCCACGCGTAAGCGAGAATACTGGAACGGCCCACAACATGGATGTCATTCAGATTCTCAACGAGATCAGGAATGACTTTTCCACAAAAATTGATGTCGTGCTGAAATAGAGCTGGGCGATATGACCCAAAATTCATATCTCGATATTTTTTAGCCGGATGGCGATATAAGATATATATCTCGATATTTTTTTTTAAAGCCATAAAGTAAGAACAAAAAAGAGAGTTCTTAGTCAAAGCTGTGTCCCAGATGTCACACAGCCACTTTTATTAACATACAGCATAGATGTACATGAAAAAAAACTACTCAAAAATAAATTATGAGCATTTATTAAATAATGATGCTCTATAAATAAAAGAAAACTGTGGTTTTGTGCATAACAAAGAGCTCACAATTGTGCAGTCAAAATGTAAACTAACAGACGCTGAGCATAATAACAGACAGATTTCACAGCTGCTCTGTTCCCAACTTCTACTGCGTGACTGACAGCCTGGAGTTTGAAATCCGCTTCGTAACCATGTCTCTGAACAGGAGCCATTTATGGTCCTTATACACACACAGTACGGTAATATTATGTTGAAGCACAGTACGTATCACTCCGCGAGGCTCCTCGGTAGCTGTAATGCTCCGACAATCCATCAAGCGGTGCAGCTCCGTAGCTTAGCAAAGTCGAACTAAAACATTTATTGACAGATTGCTGAGCGCTGTGTATCACATAAAATCGGTTTGCGGTCATCAAGCACAACCAGAATTCATACAAAAGGCGCGCAGCCAACTTTTGAGAAAATTAAAGGATTTCAGGCCGTGCATGACGTTAGCGTGGCTAGCTCGTTAGCGTGGTTAGCTCGTTAACACCGTCCAGCCCCACGCACGGGGCGATGCGCAGTAACTCATTAACGGAGATTTGCCGTGTCCATCTTGTCGCTGCCTGCAGGTGAAGCGATGGGGGAGGAGGGGGAGTTGTGTTCAGTGAAGGAGAGGCGAGGTCGAGTAACGTTGCGTAAAGACAAAAGTGGACGAAAGAGAGGCAAACTTGCGGCTCCGCAACTATAATTATAACGTAACATAGACTATATCGATATAAAGGATATTGTCACATCTTATATCTCGTATAAAAATATATCGATATTTTTTAAAAAATCGATATATCGCCCAGCTCTATGCTGAAAGCCATACAGGACGTTAAGAGGGACGTGCAGGACTTCTCGGCATGCACGGATGAAGCAGAAGTGCAAATTAGCAATGTATAAGACACCGTTAACTCAGAGAAAAACAAGTCTGATGCGCTTGTTAAACAAGTATCTCTCCTCACAAATAAACACGACAAGCTCGAAAACTGCTCTCGCCGATCCAACTTGCGACTAGTTAACATGCCGGAGAAAATGGAAGGAAATGATGTGGTGGCTTTCCTGTAAGAGACTGCTCCCTGAGGCGCTGGGACCTGAAACATTTCCAACGCCACTCTACATTGAAAGAGCACACAGGCTGCCCAGCAGGACACATCCGAATCGACCCAACACTCCGCGAGTCCTCATCGCAAAGTTTTTAAACTTTCAGGATAAAGTCCGAGTGATGTGAGCAGCCTGGGCCAAAGGCAAAGTTACCTGTGGCGGCAGGGAGATTTTGTTTTTCCCAGATCTATCGGCTACACCGGAGAAGGAGGTGTTTCAACAGGGTAAAACAACAGCTGAGATTGATGAACATACGCTACGGAATACTTTATCCAGCCAAGCTCCGAGTGCCGTCTGACAGACAGATACGCGAGTTTGAAACCCCCAGCAGAAGCTGAGAAGTTTGTCCAAGGCTTAAAATCTTCTTGAATATCCATCAGTATCAGCTAAAACTGTTTTTAAATATCTTGCTGCATTTTGTATAAGTTCATACTCAAGTTTAAATAAACAACAACACTAAAGCTATTCTGTTATACCTGTATGTAAAAAATACACTGCACCCAAAATATTTCATAGTTCAGCAACACTATTCAATCTAATAAACTTAAACCTACTCCATACTCCCTATTCTGGTATTTTAAAGAGTACTTAGCAGAAATATTAAGCAACCTAACTAATAGGGTTGCAAACTCCCAGCAAAAGAAAATAGGGAACCACCCCCACCACAACGCATAAAAACAGGCGCTTGTCCGTCTGTAGTGTGGTTATATAAAATATAGGAGAACGAGAGAACTTTAAGAAATTAATATAGCCACTACAGTGACCATCAAAACGATGAAAAAATATTGCCGTAAACAGTTTATTTTGCGACACCACAAAACAAACGATTGCGTAAAATTAAACGATCGACGTTTTTATACCGTCATCCGATATATATCGTTATATCGAACAGCCCTAATCTATAGGAGAGTACAGAAGGGTCATGTCACATTTGCCAAAAAAACATCTTAATGATAACCAAAGCAGAAAATAGCCTGTAGACTGAGGAGGCAGAAGGTGAACTTTTTGGAAAGTTAACATTCCATTTCAACTGGGTTTGAACTAACAACACTTCCTCTACAGTGATGTGAAAGACCCATGCAAACATTTGCAGTTCTTGGTGTCAAAAGTGCCACACCAGCAGGTTCAGGGGGAAATTCATTTTCAAATCGGGCCAGGTATGTCTAAACAGCCTTTTTTCCCCCATTAATAAATAAAATCATGATTTACAAATTGCAATTTGTAATTCTCATGCCATCTTTGTTTATTGTTTTACATCATGTGCCAAAAAGTCCAAAAATAAAAAAGAAAGACATCATAAACAGGGAAAATACTTTTCCACAGCACTGTACATTGAGCTATTAGTCACTTTTTTTCATTATCCACTATGAAAAAAAACAGAAGACAACAGAATAACACCTGACACAAACGGGTACCTCTATCTGACCACTATATTGTTTCATTACTGTGAACTGTGAAAGTAAGGTGTTTACAGTCCACAAAACTGCAGAATATTCACCAATCACAGATGGCTCACACTTATTTAGCCAGGCCAGAATGCCAGCATGGGATAAAACCTTTATTAGGATTAAGACAATCCTAAAGTGCAAAGAACTATCATGGCTATGAGAGTTGGAGCCCACCTATGGCTTACATGTATATGATGAAACTCTAAAAATAAATCTATTTGAAATTTTGAACTATGCTAGAAAATTATGAGTTTACTTGGAAAAAAGTTGAAGATATAGATCTATGTTAAAATTCAGAAAGAAACATCCAACCAGTATTTCTAAAACTCTGAGATCTGTAACTATCATTGAGCTGAAATGAAAGATTAAGTTATCCTAACCTAAAGCTCAAAGGAAATGTCAGCCAAGACTTGTGGGTACTATACAAGTTAGTTAGCAAAAGATGGACACAACAGGATAAGCTCTGATGTACAGTAATGTTAAAGAAATAACAGGAGGGCGGAGGTGTTGGATTTTTACCAAACCAGACCAGCTACAAGGTACAAGACCTATAACACCCTGTGATGATTCCACATAACCTCTGAAGAAGAAATACCTCCCACTCCACACACATACCGCAGAGGTGCCTCCAGAACACGAGCAGGCATGTTCTGCATATACCTAAGAGGGGTGTGAAAAAGTGGGGACTGGCCAAAAATAAAGTCAACATTTTCAGAGATCTCCTCACTCTAGTGGTAGAAAGTCAAAGACATGGCTTTTCTGTTTCATTATCTGGGTGTTGATTGGCTCTCTGGTGACAAAGTTGGGACAACTACCATCCTTAGCATTTCAGAGTTCTCTCACAGATTCGTCCTCAGGATTAATATCATAATTTTTCTGCTCTTTTGTTTGTGAATACCAGTTTGAACAACAGCCACAGAAACATTAAAGTATGTAAATCAGCTATAAATGGTGATATTCTGATAATAAAGTATCTCAATTTACGTAAACTGTAAGCATCACTTCTGTTTATCCTCTTGTGCAACTCTCACCTAGAACTCCAAACTTTCCAGGCTTTAGATCAACATTCGTCTTTGAAGATGGGCTGACACATCTGTAGGCTTTTAATATGAGGGGACAGTTGGACAAAAAGGACAAAGTTTCAAAATTTAAATGGGGAACAAAAGCAGTGTCTGTGGAGACAGATGCTCTGGTAGGATGGTGAATGCTAATCAGTCTGTGTGGCCAGGACAAAGGAGGCCAGCTGGGCTACAGGACAGGAAGGAGTACCACCACGGACAGAGCCCTGTTTAAGACACTAAATATACACACACTACCTTTTTTACCTGATGTAAATAATAACTTCAAATCCTGAATTCAATGAGCTGTAGAATATAGCAGTGTTGTGTGTACATTTTAATTAAATATCTGGAGTTCTATTTGTGGCCACTCTATTGTGGACAAATCAGTACGACACACTATTAAAGAAAAGAAGCTATGTAACTGGAGTCTGCAGACACTTCAGAGTCGTTTATGACATGCATAGAACAACTCCACTTTACAAGTCACTACGAAAAAGACGTGTCACCGTAATTTATTACGAAATTTAATACCATATACGACCATTAAAAAGCGTCGATAAAATTTGATTTACGTTAACCCAAACTCACACATTTTCACGAGAACCCCCAAAAAAAAAAAAAAAAAAAAAAAACTTGTGTTTGGGATTTTGTCAGTGAAAAAAAAAAAAACGCGTATATGGTTATTTAGCGCTTACACCTAAACCTTGAATGGTTTAAGAAATTGGGTACACTGTTGTTGCCCTATATAACGTCATTACGGTAACTCGTAGCTAGTTAGCATTTTTCGATCGTAAAACTTGAGAAAAAGGAGAGAACGTGTTAGTTCATTAGGTACTTATTTAGCATAAGGTTAACACTGACTGCAGAAGACTTAGTCGGCGTTAGTGGCGGTAACAATGACGAAAAGAATCAACTCCTTAGACAATTAACTCACCGAAGTTACTGTTCGTCTTAAAGCAGTCGAATGTCCCGGATGTCTTTGTTCCAGGGAACAAACGCTGTTAGCCGTTTCAGACCATAAAATGTCAAAGTTACTTCAGTTTTTACCAGGTGTTCGGCGACGTTTTATCGATATAGTTCCTAACAAACCCACACTGAGCGAACGCTGGCTTCTCCGTTTTCAAACTCAACTGTGCCTCTTAGCTATCAAGGCTACTGATTTCCGGTTCACATTTCAGAGTAAAACAACGTAACTTACTTGAATACCAAAATACTCAATACTTACTCAAATACCAAATTGTTTTCAAGCTGAAGTAAATGCCATTAGTTTGTCTTATAAACTCAAAATTACATATACATATACATTTCTTTAGTTTTCTAAGTTTATTAAATTGATTCAGTTTTTGTTCATCCATCCATTCTGTTATTAAGGGTTGCTATTCCAGCTCTCTTAGGCAAGAAGCGGGGTACACCCTGAACAGTTCGCCAGACTGTCGCAGGGCTAATGCATAGATTTTTTTTTCCAGTTTTTATTTTTATTTTAGTTAACTAAAATGATTTTCATGTCTACTTTTAGTTTTTAGTTTTTCCTCATAGTTAATTAAGAGAACCTGGTTATTTGAGATGCTGAAATGTTTGCACCATTAACACTTGTTTTACTATGAAAATACAAAACCTGTACTTCCAGTTTTCTCTGTGGTCTGCGTGTGTAGCCGTGCACAAACAACTATGATTGTCCTAAGTTTATGACTTGCTGCAGCTGTTACCCCCAATAAGACATTCTCTTTAGTTAGTCAAAAGTTTCCTCACATTAGGTCTTTCAGCTAAATTCAAATCAAAATCTGAATCAGAATCTGAATACTTATTAATCCTGGGGGCAATGGTTTAGTAACAATCAATTAAAATATAAATATGAAAGACAGGAAATGTAACTATAGAAGAATGTAAACCACATAGCACAGATGACAGCACACAAGCATAAAACATCCTGCGCATGAGATAATATATTTAAAGCCAAGAAATTGGTAGTGAGCAAAATACGTGTCAAGTAGGGGAGACCGGGGATGGTTGTAACGTGGGTCAGTTGTAACACTTCCAATTTCTCCAATCAGGGCTAAGTTTCAAATGATGTGATTCATCCTGTGCATGCCCAATTCAGTTTTGCTATCACATGTGAAAAATCAGCACATTTTGTCAAACACAGACAATTTAACACGAAAAAAAGTAATTTGTATGCCAAAAAGTAAGTTTTTCTACTTTATTTCAATTTCTAATAGTATTATCTGCTTTGCAGTTAAACTCATCAAACTTAAATTATGTTATTTGTATGTCTATGGGGATATATTCTGTGTAGGTCTTTAGTGCTAATGTTTTAGCTGTTGGCTGTAATCTTAGCTAGTTCATGGCTATAGGAGTCTGGGTCAGTTGTAACAGCAACAGTCTGGGTTAGTTGTAACAATAATGCAGATGTTACAACTTACCACACTATTACTTTAACTTATATTAAACAAGTTGGGGCAACGACATCAGCAGAGAGGTTCACTGGTCACCTTTGTGTATGCGGTTAATGCCATTGGCAACACAATTCCTCCACTGTTTGTGTTCCCACACATACATTATGCAGACCACTGTGTCAGAGATGGACCAGTAGGAAGTATTGGTAGTGGAAATAAATCAGGATGGGTGCAAGAAACAGATTTCCTCATCTTTCTGAAGCACTTTGCAAACCACACCAAGGTAAGCCATGATAAAAAGTAATGGATTTGCGATGCTGGTGCACAACTACATTTTTTCAGCTTCATTGTTATGTTCAAAAGTTGGTGCAAGAGTTGTAGGTTATAATGCCCACTGAGCCAATGAGGCCAAACTCAAGGAAGACCAACCAAAATTAATGAAATATTCAGTTGCAGAAAATTCCATAATTTGTCTTTTTGTGGGGGTTGGAATATGTTCAATAGCTAGATTTCTGCATTCTGTCACACACACATAGCTACATCAATGGCTCTAAGTGCATTCATGTGTTGAATAAACAAAGATTACATGTTAATGTTTTGTCAGTACCCTTATTTCATTGTGTTACATTTCACCCCAGGATATGTTACAACTAACCCAGACTATGGGGTTAATTGTAACATTTCACTCTTTGTGTTTGGGACCATACCATGCAATGGGTAATTGTGCTGCAGAGAAAATAGCTGCACTATTTAATAGCAGAGACATGTAAATACTTTGCATTACATTTTGAATCCACTACCTTAAAAGAGCTCCAATTTACAGACAGAAATGTCAAAAATCTTACAACTATCCCCGGTCTCCCCTACATTCCAGGGTCCTTAATCGCCGGAAATGAGTAAGATAGGCGGATAATATGTATGTAAAATGTTAATAATGTCTGTTTAAACCCCGACGTGTCTGTTATGCATTTTGGTACATTAGGCTGCTGCTCAGACTTTTGAAAGACAAGAGTGAGTTACCAACTGGTTCATTTTGATTAACCGTCCCCAAAAATGTAGAGGTCCAAGCTTCATCCTGTTCCTAAATGTACTTCAAAAAGTTAGCTTGGTAGTTTTTTTTATGTAAATAATGTTGATTTTTTTTTTTTTTGGTATTTTTTCCAGTCATGTCACAACACAATTTAAATAAGATATTATACGTAAAACATCGACCCGTCTATTTTCTTATGCCAGTTTGAGGCAGGCTAACACATAGAGACAGACAACAGACAAAAATAACAACTACTGGATAAACAGAACAGCTGTAACAAGGCTCTTGCCTAGAAGCGTTATTTCCGGTTAAGGTAAAACGCTGTGCTGTGCTGGTAATGGAAGAAGAGCACTGTCCAACTTTGAAGTGATCTTAGTTCCTGGAAAATGAGTCATGTTCCTTCACTGAGAGTATTTGATCTGATTTTACAGCCTTTTTTTAAATTTGTATTTAGGATCCCAAGGTGGAAAGCATTTCCCAAACAACGGGAACAATAGCATACACTAATAGTCATGTCAGACATTACTAACTGCAGTGTGCCACTGTGTAGACTAAACACTGAATTGCAGGAGACTGAATTCAATGTTTATTCTATGGAGGAAGATTAAACTCTGACGTCACAGTTCAGCCTGTCAAGGTCTAAATCATCTGATTGAAGACAAGGCTGATAATCTTTAGATATGAATTTTATATGCTATACATTTTTATATGCTATATGCTCAACTCAACCTGGCAACATGCAGCGCATGTGGCACGGCATCCATGCCATCACCAACTACAGAAAGATGACACCTGCCTGCCAGGGTGACACCTCCCTACCAGATGCACTGAACAACTTCTATCCACGGTTTGACGCTCAGAATGATGTGTTGGTGAGGAAGTCCACCCCCACTCCTGGATGTGTCCAGATCGGTAACAGCATCTCAACACCACCACACTGAGCACTGGAGCCCCTCAGGGCTGTGTGCTCAGCCCACTGCTGTTCACTCTGCTGACTCACGACTGTGCAGCAATGCACAGTTAGAACCACATCATCAAGTTCACTGATGACATGACTGTGGTGGGTGTCATTAGCAGCTTTGATCTTTACTTTCGTCTTCTTCTGCTTTTTCCACTTCTATTTAAACAACTGACAGATAATTGTAATAACATTTTTGTTTCTTTTGCTCTTTTTAAGCATCCTTAAAACATTGTGGTGCTGTGAAAATCACATAAGGATAGCATGACTGATGTTTTCTTTGATTACAAAAACCTCATGCAGGAGTAGGAAATGAATAATAGTGTATAATTATTTAATGCTTTGTAAATAACTGGATATGAATGACTTGAGCTTATTATATAATATTATACTACACCATATTTCTAACCAACTCAAGTGTGTGGTTCAATTTCTCTTGACAGTACTTCCTTTAAAAATATAACACATTTTGGGATGAACTTGAAAGAAATGCACCATGGCATCATCTGGCAGCAGATTTTTATCAAGAATGTTTTGGTACGTTTTTCCATTCATCCTTCCTTCAATTATTTGAAGTGTGCCACTACCGTATGCTGAAAAACAGACACACACCATCATGTTCCCACCTTCAAAATTCACTGTTGATGCAGACTGAGCAACTTTCTACTGGCTGGTTTAACTGTCTGGATTTTGGCCAAATGTATAATTGCCAGATTCTGATGCACTCTTCCTTTCCTGGTCCTCGTTATGAGTTATTTTTTTTAAATCATAGAAGCTGTGCAATACTGTACAGCAGATTAATGGGACAGCACTGCAGATCCTATAAAACATGCCTCTGGTTCTTCAGCATTAAAGTAATCCAGTGACAGTTATGTGTATTTCCACTGCTGCACAGCAAGCAATAACTGTTGATAATTAATTTGGCAAACTTTATTTTTCAAATTGTAAACAAGTACGGTTTAAAACAGCGCTTCTTTTGCTGCATAAGAGTAACTCAGATTAAGCCAATAACCGAAAGTGTCCATCAAAGTAAGCAATCACATAAGGACCCCGTCCTACTTTGGGCTCCGCCTCCACATAACTTCATACGTTGTTGAATTTAGGCGCGAGGAATTTAATTGCGCCTGTGAAATGAAATTATTTGCTCAGATCATTATTATTATTATTATTATTTTGCTCGCGCATTTGTTATAACCTAAATGTCATTCCATATTTGTATCTTCTGGTTTCTCACCAATAAGGGGCTCAACATCTCTGCCAAGTTCTCGTTAAAAGAAGAAGAACTTGATGAGAATGACTGCATGCTGCAATCCTTAGACTAATTAGCACAATCTTTGAGTGGGTTGGAAGCGGGGGAAGCACTCGAACTAATTCGACGTTTCAAGTCATAATGCGACAATATGATTCTTCAGTGTCGACACATCATGTTTCCGCATTTCCTTGTTCTAACGCTTTTGGCGGCACATGTTTTCCCACACCCAGCTTCTTGACCGCGTTTTCATTCATTCATCCAGGGATAACCAGAAGAAGACGTTTTTCAACTCGCAGGTCAGCTCAGACTCGAGTGCTTTGTTTTTATTAGCTTGCTTATGGCGTTTGGATGTTAATTGTCGGTGTGGTTTATATCGCATAAAGAATCGGAACACGTGTACTTTTTATTACTTAATGTATCATTTACTCGTCGTTCAACTTGCTGGGTAAATTTAAATTCATCGAAACAATTAAAATTTGGATTAATTAAACTCAAACACAACTTCCGTCGCTAGAATAACGAGACACATATATATTTATTTAAAGTTAATATCACTTTAATGTTCCATCCTCTGAAGTTTCACGGTTTTAGTCTTTAGTCAGGCAGTTGTTTTTAAAAACAGCAATATGCTTTAATCCGTTGAACATGTATTATGTTCCTTGCCGTAGATTAAGAAATACAGCAGAATAACGTGATAAGACAACATGTGGAGATGTGACGTTAATGCTTATTAATGATGCAGGTCGACGACTCACAGCCAGTCTCAGATAGCAGAGTACAAACCCTGCGGCATGGGGTGGCATGTGCCACACAAAAATGATGTCTTGCCACCCTAGTTTTGCATGACAGTGTTGTTTATTAAAATAAGATAGCATTAACTACAGTTAACACTAAATATAAATTCTAAAACTAAATATATTGCATAGTGTTATCCCCCACCCCTCCATCATTAACAAATGGTTCAGCCCCTAGCGCGGACAGGTGTCGTGCCAAAAAGTGTTCGCCTGCCAAAAACTGATTTCCAATGTTTCCGTGTGTTTTTTTTTTTTTTTTTTTTTTTTTTATATGTGTAATATCTTAACGTATGTTGGTAAATAGACTTCGGTGAACAGGGTTTACGAGAGGGTTATATATAAAATTTATAAATTACCTGTTTTTCAAGAATCCTTATAACTCTGTCTTATTGTACTTAACCAATCCCGTCCTTTTTGTCTACTTAAAATATGTTTACAGAACTATTGTTATATTTGTTGCTGTACTCTTGGCCGGATTACTCTTTAAAAAATACATTTTTAATGTCAACGAGATTTTTTTTTTAACTGGATAAATAAAAGATATATAAAAGTCACTGCAAAAAACTGATTGGCTTCTTGTTACAGGAATGTTGTTTGTGGCACAAGATTACTTGATGTCATTCATGAGGGTTACTTTTGACATATGTTTTACATATTATAGACCAACAAGTTATTTATAGCAAGTTTAAATATGAGCAACTCGTTTTTGCCAAATACTGGAAATCAGTTTTTGGCAGGCGATCACTTTTTGGCACAACTCTTGTTTTCAGTAGCAACCCATGTCTATGATTGTGCCAGAGCACATTTTGAATCAACACCATGGGGATTTCAGATTTCACACAGGTGGTTTGTTGTTACACTCTGGAAATGGAATGAAGGTGAGTATTATTAACCCTCTGTGGTCCACGGACACCTCCTAGCATTGGTGTGTTGTGTTGTTCTTGTTTTGTTTTGTGTGTCGGTGAGGGTACTATTGAATGTCAGAAAAGCAGATTGCAATGTAAACACTGTCTCCAGGTAGAAAACCGGAGGAGTACTACACCTCCTGTTGTCAGACCTGCAGGGTTTATCCCTTTGGTGTTCTCCTCTTTCTTGTGGCAGACAAACAAATTTTTACAGTCACAAAGAATTTGTGGGGGCAACTTATTGTGACACCTGACTATTCTCTCATTTTAGTTATACTAGTATTTTTAAATGGTTGTACAAAAAAACAAGAACAACAACAACAAAAGCTTCTGTTTCTGATGTGCAATCAGCGGAGCATGTATTCAGTCAGTACATGTGATGGAAACGCATAATTTAAACTATTATTAAGAGTCTTCTATTGACATCCGCAGACAAACTATCAGGATGTCGAATGAAAAGAGTGCACCTGTTGACCGGTGAGTATGATTTCTAGAGATATACACACATCTAAAAGAATCCTCCTTTAACCCACTTGTATTTTGTTTTCACAGCAGTCAGGCTGTGGCCTTCATTATCTTTGTGCTCGGTCTAGGAACTCTGCTCCCCTGGAACTTTTTCATCACAGCATCTCAGGTTTCATGTTCACGTCATTTTTTTCCACATTTTTATCACAGCAGATTCTTTATTTCTAAATTTAGACCATTGTGACTATCATCTATCCCTGTATCACATGTTAGCATTGTTAAATTTGAAAATGAAATGTGTATGTAGGCAGGTAAGTTTCTGCATAATGGTTTGTTACAAGATTAGCTACTAATGGATTCTAATAGATATTTTTTTATTTATAGATGATGTTTCAATGTATACATTTTAATTAAATGATTTTATTGTTTTAAATTAAAAACTGCTTGTATTTTATTCTTATTTATGATTTTCACGATACACTGCCGAGAAGATAAATGAGGAAAATAAGTATAAAAAAACCCCCATGTCTGCGATTTTGCACAGGGATTAAAATCATTCTTGTTCTTTCTGTGTTTATGTTGTTATTTGAATCTCATAGCATGCACAGTGTGTCCTTTTATAGTAAATGACTTTTTTTTTTCTTCCTCTTTAAGTATTTCAATGAACGTCTTTCACAAGACATCACCTCAAATGGCACATCAGGCACTTCTTCCAAAGACTATAGCTATGACAGCTGGATGGCTTTGCTTTCCCAACTGCCACTGCTGCTGTTTACCCTTCTCAACTCTTTCCTGTATCAGTGGTGAGTGTTAAGAACACTGAAACATACTGCTTGAATGGCTCTTCTAGATTAAGTTTGAGTCACAAGAACAAGACCTTTAAAAGTATTAAATCTCTAGGATGCCCAAATTCCATTATCCGCAGTTCTACTACTTTACTGACACTTTGGCTTCAGGTATCTTCTGATACCAAAGTGAAATGAATAAGCTGTAGTCATTACTATGAAGAAGAGGCCAAGTATCACTCTTTATGTGTAAGACAACATCATAACCATAATACAAAGATACAATCTACTTTCCTAACTTTGTAAAAGGATAAAGATAACAAATAAATAGATCCAGAAACATACATTTACTGAAATGTTATGAATGACCCTAGTTTCTCATGCAATGGCAACACAGCATGTTCATTTTAATAGATGCTTTCCAGCAAGTATTACACTGACTATAACTACAGTGAAATCCAAGACACAATGAGGGCAAGAGGGAAAGCAATTTGGTCATCAGAGCTTTTCAGATTTTTCATTGCACTTTTTCACAGTGGACTATTACAAACATAGACTAGATGCTGTTGGCTTAGACAGCTGCAAATTCTTCCAGACTTGACCCTTGACCCTTGCTCCCTCCATGATGTAAGCGTTCTAGGTGCACTGTTGCAGATGGGTGGGATAGTAACAACAAAGTATTTACATTCATCGAGTTTTTTGAGTTGAAGTTAATTATATGATTAATGTTAGAGATGGACCGATCCGATATTACGTATCGTATCGGTCCGATACTGACCTAAATTACTGGATCGGATATCGGCGAGAAATAAAAAATGTAATCCGATCCATTAAATATAAAAAAAAAAAACACCTCACAAAACTTGGCATAACTCGGCTCATAACCGTAGCACATCGGAGCAGTATGCACCACGTGATTGAGCGGCTGTGTGTATTTGTAGCCTCGCTACCAAACCAGCATTTCATCTCCGAGGAAATTATCCCAGAGAGAAGTAAAGCAAGTGTGTAAGTTCATCTCTGAATGTTTGTAAAGCATTCCCACGTTAAGCTTAACAACCGATATATGGAGCGACTGCCTCTCTTTCCCTCTCCTGCTCCTACTTCAATCGTAAAACTGCTTAATGATCAGCTGATCGGCTTTTCTGTCGCGAGTCCGTCTCTCTTCTTTGTTTTTGGCCCACTTTGCACCAGAAAGAGGAAACCAGTGGCTGAACAACAGCAGCACGTTTAAGCTTGATAAGCTGTCGTTAGAATGTATTTAATATTACTTTCTAGACCAGGATCCTTTTCTACGAAGCTGACGGCTGGTAACTGTGCAGGGGCGGATCTAGCAAAGTTTAGCCAGGGGGGCCGATAGGGCCGATAGGGCATGAACAGGGAAAAGTGGGCACATTCTTATTTAAAATGTCTAGCTTTTAATAAATAATTATCTGAATCTTACACCCAAAGTTTTAATCTGATGTAAAATGTATAGAAGTCCATTACTGTATATAGTAACTGTTAAATCTAATATACCCCAGTAAGCTATAGTACTGTTTCCTTTGGGAAGGTACCATCTATGCAGTCTGCAATTCTGCTGAAGAAAGATGTTGAATCTATTTAATTATCTTGAAAAATAATTTATTTCTGTGCATTTTTTTCACCCTGCATCAAATTAAAGTTGATTACGTCGATTAAGCATCATGAGGTGGATGGTGGTTCTCTATTTTTTTTTTTGCTGGGAGTTTGCAACCCTATTTTTTAGGTTGCGTAATATTTCTGCTAAGTACTCTTTAAAATACCAGAATAGGGAGGATGGAGCAGGTTTAAGTTTATTAGATTGATCAGTGTTGCTGAACTATGAAATATTTTGGGTGCAGTGTATTTTTTACATACAGGTATAACAGAATAGCTTTAGTGTTGTTGTTTACTTAAACTTGAGTATGAACTTATACAAAATGCAGCAAGATATTTAAAAAACAGTTTATTGATTAAAAAACACACTATATCGGATTCATATCGGTATCGGCAGATATACAAATTTATGATATTGGTATCGGACATAAAAAAGTGGTATCGTGCCATCTCTAATGTATTTATTTGTTTTGGGTTTTTTTGCTTTAAGCAGTAGTAGTAGTAGTAATGTTAATGTTTTTTTCTTTAAACTGACTGAATGAATGTGCACATTTGCTCCAAATCTCTGTAATGTTGTTAGGAATTACTGCGATAGTCTGTAAGCACAGCTGGCTGGTACTGACAGAAATATGATGTCAATATTAATAAAAGTTGAACCAAGCTGTCCTTAGTGGCACATTTCAAAATTGCACAGGAGCAGGTTTACCTAAAAACTAAAGAGTCTGATTATCTCCGCTGTTATCTGATGGTAATGAAGACGTGTCTCTGTGCAGTGTGAGGGAGCGTGTTCGTGTGCTCTTCAGCCTGGTCGGCATCTTCCTCCTCTTCTCTCTCACTGCTGCTTTGGTCAAGGTCCCCATGGAGCCGGGCAACTTCTTTGCCATTACTATGGCAACCATCTGGTTCATTAACAGTAGGTTCACTCAAATGATCACATGATTGCACTAACATTTTTTATAACTACAGATGAACTATGTAGCAGCTGTAAAATGTTTGTATCAGATCCCTAAATGTTACATTTGGCACTGGCAAATCACAACGTAGTTCAATCATTAAATATGAAATACTTTTCAGGCTTATTGTCTTTATCAAAAACATGACAAGAATTATAGTCCTAATCATAATGTAACTAATGTAACTTTGTGTGAGTGCAGTGTGTGGAGCAGTGCTGCAGGGCAGTCTCTTCGGTATGGTGGGCCTCTTTCCTTCTCGCTACAGCACTCTGTTCATGAGTGGTCAGGGCCTCGCTGGGATCTTTGCCGCCTTAGCCATGCTTTTCTCTACTTTAGGTAAGTATTGATCCTCCTCACAGGCAAAATTTATTTTTTTAAAATTTCATCTTTAGTTATTTAAATATACCAGTATTACACTGTTAAAAAAAAAGTAAAATTATTGGAGTTTGGAGTTGTAAATGAAGCTGTTTGCCTGCAGGTAAACCAGATCAAAGCTCAGCTGCACTGGGATACTTCATCACACCCTGTGTGGCTACTCTAGGGACTCTGGTATGCTACCTGCTGCTGCCACGTCTGGTAAGGAGACACCACATAAAATCACTATCACAAAAGGACATGAAAATGACTGTTTTGAACGGAATCTTTGTACTGCAAGAAAGCTTGATATCAGCTTATAAAAAT
This sequence comes from Oreochromis grahami, assembly GCA_029532605.1. Lineage (NCBI taxonomy): Eukaryota > Metazoa > Chordata > Actinopteri > Cichliformes > Cichlidae > Oreochromis > Oreochromis grahami. Next base: position 19,338 of record JAQSNX010005025.1, read on the forward strand.
CTCTGTCATACATTAACTAAAAAAAATTAATTCAATCATGTCAGTGGAAGAAAAGCCACATTACAGTCTTCTGACAATGTTGACTCCTCTGCAGAAGTTTGCTGATTTCTATCTGAACAGACATCAACCTGATAAAGTGGAGGAGGTCTTACTTGAGAGCACAGGTTGGTTCTTATTAAGTATAAATGAATAAAAATATGTTTTTCTTCAGCATTATGTTAGATAGCTGACATGTTAGCCGAGCTACGTTCAGTGTTAATGAGGCTTTCACCTGATTCTTTTGATTTTTCCTTTCAAAGAAAAAAATAAAAAGGACCTGGAGGCCAACGGGAAGCTCAGTAAGCTAGAGGAGAATCAGGAGCGTTCCTCAGTCCTAGCTGTCTTTAAGAAGGTGAACGTTAGCTTTGGTGTCCATTTTTTAAACTTCTTCTGCTAGCATTGACTAAACGCCTCAAACCTCCTCTGTTGATCACAATAGCATGTTTTAAACTGTTTAGACTTTTGCCTACATAGATGCATACTGGTCTGTGGCTCTCTATATAGCAACCCAAAATTGTTATGATGGCACATTCTAATGTAATACTGGAAACTGGCTCTCAGAGGTTGTACAAAGTGTTCTATCAAAGAGCTGATAAACTTTTGCTAACCTTAGATGAAAAATGTTCCTCATGTATTCCTGGAATTTTTGGTTGGCTGTGGTCTTTCCCAAATGCCTCCTTACTGGAATCGTTGACTAACACCTTCCTGTGTTTCTCAGATCTGGCTGATGGCTCTGTGCGTGACTTGTGTCTTTGCTGTTACCCTGTCGGTGTTTCCTGTCATCACAGTGCGAGTAAAGACTGTCTACGTGAACAATGCTGAATGGGGTGAGACTTCATTACAGCATTACTACAGAAGCATCTGGTTGGCCATATGACTCCAGAGCAGGTTATGTGTTAAGCACAAGTTTCTGTGATGGTCTAACCAAGTTAAAGAGAAAGAGAAACCCTCAGGCCATTGAAAAACCTTCTGCAAAAATTCCTCGCTCACCCATGAATTCTTCCTTATAGTCCACCCTCTGCTTTGTCTTCCTAACAGACAAAGTGTTCACCTGTGTCTGCTGTTTCATTGTTTTCAATGTCATGGACTTGGCTGGCCGTACAACCCCATATATCGTCCAGTGGGTGAGTCTGCAGCCTGGGTTCAAACATTCTTATTTCTAAGATAGAAATCAACAAACCAATGGAATTTTGTTTCGAGAGGATTGGAGGTGTTTTTTTCCACTTCAAAGAATTCCTGTGGAGAACGGCCTTTACTGAAGGATTTCAATAAATACCATTTTGATTATGAACCCCCCCCCCAAAAAAAATGTTGTTTTAGTATTGGAATTTTTTTATGTCTCTATAGTCTAAATATATAATTTAAATAGTTTGATATCATTGTTATCACATCATAAAATATCTAAAAAGCTTCTAGTTATTTACAGTAAGATGTGTCCACAGTATAGACAATATAAGCATGGTTATTTTGTTGCATGGTTATGTTATTTTGATGTGAAACAATAACAGATAAAATCCACAAACTTTATAGCTTAAAGTCCACACTTTTGACACAAGTTGAAACAGACTCAGTGAGGCTGCGTCTTGCTGCTAGATCATCTTAAATCAGTCATGTGATTTGGAAATGCAGGCGTGTCTACTGACTCCAGAGGATTGATGGCTCAAATCCACACAGCACTCATTGAGTCATTTTGTTATACTTAATCTGACTTTGAAGTTGCGATGTTACAGTTGACTTAAATGACCAATTTGTGTATGTTTGTGCAGCCGTCGAAGGAGAGTCGCTGGTTTCCTGCCGCTGTGTTTTCTCGCCTGGTCTTCATCCCTCTGCTCATGTTATGCAATGTCCAGGACTCTAAACTCACCGCCGTCTTCAGCCATGACTGCGCCTTCGTCGTCATCATGGCTCTATTCGCCTTCTCGAACGGATACCTGGCAAGCCTCTGCATGGCCTACGCTCCACAGTGAGTCCTCAACAGACCCCAATTTTTTTTAAAATCCCTCAATAGGATATTAACCGCTCTTTAATAATGCGACTCAGTTTGTGTGTTAACACTTGAAACCTTCCACACTTTGATTACAATGAGGCAGATGTGATGGAGCTTGAAGCACAAGATAAATAGATACTTTACTGATCCCACGAGGAATATGATTGTGTTACAGCAGCAGGATAAGGTCAAAGTGCCACGGGTGCATAGTGAGGGATGTCTACTGTGTGAGAGTGAGAAAAAATCTCTCTATAAAACAGTGATCTTAAAAAAAAAGAAAAGAATGAGAACATTTCCATTGGAGTTTTATTTGAATATTTAATTTAAATTAACTGTTTGTACCTGAAAGTAGGTGAAAACTGAATCCTTGCTTCACTTTAACAAACTCAAGAATTACAGACACAAGAAGCGAGTCACAGCTCTGAGTCCCCACATGTTGGGCACATGAGCTACACATAAAATGTAACATAGGATTTATTTCAGCCGAAATAAAGAAATAAAGGTATATAAAACAGGCAGTCTGCCAAAGGTGCACCAAAGGTGCAGACTGCCTGTTTTATATGGCACCTTATATGTATGTTACCACTGGCTGAGAACACTACACCCACTGACACATGCACACCATTCCTGTGTTTCTTGTGAAACATGTCATTCAAGTCACAAACTTCAGTGGAACAAAACAAAGACATTCAGAACAATTTTCTGGCTGAACAAAATCCAAGAAGAGGAGGAATGTCCTGTGGCACCTGGTGGCTGGATGGCACAACTGAAAAATCTTTTGGTGTGAATTTTGAACAGGATCAGGGGTCTCTTAAACCCTCCACCAGCCCTACTGCGGAACAAAAAGCAAACTAGGATGCATTTATAGGAAGGAACCTTCAAAATAAAACAGGAAGTAAACCAAAGTAATACAGGCAACATGGAGACACAAGCACTTCACTTGTACTGATGGTTTATGAAAAACTTTCATGTGTATTTGTTGAAGAATTAATGAAAAAGATGATTTGACTTGTCTTTGTGTTGTGTCCACTGTACTGCAGTGTTGTAACTGTGTGTTTTCGTCTCCTTCAGGTTGGTGCGGTGTAAGGACTGCGAGACAGCTGGCTCTTTGATGACCTTCTTCTTGGTCCTCGGTCTGGCTGTGGGAGCATCGCTCTCATTCCTACTAGGAAAACTGGTTTAGAAGGTAGTAGGAAAACTGTATATCTGACATTTGATGACATATTGTTATGAAAAGTGTAAAAGCACTTGAAGCTCATATAAAGTATTGAGCTGTCCATTTGTTACGCTGGCATTTAAAGTAAGTCATGCAGGATTTCTAAATGAATGTTTTACTCTTTGTTTTTAAGACAGAGTAAGTATTTCAGTCTCAGGTAGGTGTTAGCATTATTTTACGTGATTTTTGTCGTGTTGATTACTTCATTGGAAAGGGCAATAAATTTGAGAGACATTTGATCAATGCAGCTAAAATCAATCATTTGTCCCTTGTTGTTTTTTATTTAATATAAATGAATAGAACTTTTTCTCTTTGCTTTACACGACTGTATTTATCTCTCAGTTATCTGAATTTTTGCTGTTTTTGAGTGTTTTTTAAAAAAATGAATGTTTTTTACCTGAAGACAGTTTAAAAAAATACTTAAACTGAATTAACTATAAACTTTTTACTGCTTATTTCTGTTTTTGTAATTTTTATACATTGCAATAAATGTTTTTTTTTTACGTATATTCAAACTTTTAATAAAGGCTTGTTCAAAATGGCATCCCATTCTTGTTTTTCGTCACGGTTTTTACAAATTGATATATTTGCCTGTGTATCAAAATGTCAAAGTATCAGTGAGTCTGGTTTTTGTATATTTGCATGACCTAGCAGTTCAGTACATCCTATCCTGCCTTAGTGGTATTAGTCATAGTTGGGTCAATTACTCTGATAACAGGCCTCATCCAACTTATGTGATTCTGAAGTTCTCCATACAGGAAATTAAGGTTTGTCTTCTCAGACGATTTGCTGTTTCTGGTAATAAACCTTTTGCTTTCAGATATGTATTATATTATAAATGTGTCGATTATTACTATAGTATACTCATTTTGGTACAGGTGGCAAAAGAATTATCCCAACTGTATAAGATAAGTGCCAGCTCAAAATGCATGACTGTCTCATTGTAACAGCTTACTGTTGCCTCACAGCAAGAAAGTTCTGAGTTTAATTCCACCATCAGGGTCAGGCCATGGTCTTTCTGTGTGAAGTTTGCATGTTCTCCCCGTGTCTGCGTGGGTTCTCTCTGGGTACTCCGGCTTCCTCCCACAGTCCAAAGACATGCAGTTAGGGGACAGGTTAATTGGAAAACTCTAAATTGCCCATAGCTGTGAATGTGAGTGTGAATGGTTGTCTGTGTCTGTGTTAGCCCTGCGATAGACTGGCAACCTGTACAGGGTGTTCCCTTTCTAAACGAATAGAAGGATGGATGGAATTTTTTAAATAGGGAAATTCTATAAAAAGGGACTGACGTAGGGAACCACGTGGTGATGCAGTTAGCACTGTTGCTTCACAGCACACTCCACCCTCTGAAGTTTGGATGTTCTCCCTGGGAATACCCTGACTACCCTGAATTCATTAAGTGGAACAAGATGGATGATGGGATGTATGTTAACTTCTCCTCATCAGGTGGTTGTGGCTCAGGTGCTGGAGCCACAACCACTGTAGCTACCAACAGATGCTTTCATGTGGTGCTGCACAGCATGGAGGGGGCGACCTTGGAGAATCTTGGAGAGCCTCTAAACTCTCCCCGTTGTTCTCCAGGGTGTTGGAGATTATTTAGACAAATGACGTTAGTTGTAAGACAATTGATAAATGTATTTGGTAAGATTGAAGCTTAAAGGAATTTGTTCAAATCTAAACTACCATTCGCTTTAATTTTCCGCCAAAATCTCCGGCGTCTGACGTGAGTTACAACACGAGTCCCTTACCTTGTCCGTCACTTCCGTCACTTACCTCTCCTCCGTCACTTCGATTGAGTCTATTCTTTATATCCTGATATCTCAAATGGGATAGGAACACTGTATCCGATTAAAAACTATTGTGTACCTAAAGGCAGTAACCATAAAGATAAGTCTAGTGGTTCTGTTCGTATTTGGCGTCATGCACTGTTATACTGTAGAGCTACAAAAATGTATTCCCCTTGAAAAACAGTAAAAATATTTGTTGTTTGTCTTTATTTTTAAAGATTGGTGCTCTCAATTTGAGAAGTACTGAGTGATAAACTAACAGATTTATAGCTAGCTCAAAGTCAAATCAGTTTTATTATATTGTTTTTTTTTAATCGTGATTTCTTCCCTGCACTTGAGTTGTTTTACTCTGACATCTTTCGCATTGTATTAACAAATATAGAAAATTCTGCACAGACCAAGTTTGATTACCTGGTTTAAGAAACATTTCTGGTAATATAAAAATTCATATTGGCCCTGCGACAGACTGGCGACCTGTCCAGGGTGTACCCCGCCTCTCGCCCTATGACAGCTGGGTTAGGCTCCAGCGCCCCCCGCGACCCTGAAAAGGATAAGCGGAAGCGAATGGATGGATGGATGGATGGATGGATGGATAAAAATTCAGTGGACAGCTGACACGGCACACCATCGAACAAATGTATCGTTTCCCGCTTACCTTTTGCGTGAACTCTGCACTTTATCCTCAGACATGAAGGTAAATAAATTGACTGCATTCTTTCACGCACTTTTTTGAGAAATCTTGGCAGTATGAAAAATATTAGACTTATAAACTTGAAGCTTTTGAAGTAAATAAGACATTGTATTTAATTTGCTTTGCTTGAAGCAGATTTAGCTTATTTTGCCTTAAGTTGTAGCCTCACAATGAGCGCACTTGTTACTGACTAGAAACAGGAAGGCATGCAGGGCAGCTGATTATCAAAGTTTTGTGTGTGTGTGCTGAGATTAAGCTTTGCGTCACCGTTCATTCAGCTGACAGCAGAGGCAGACAAACTGGATCTGCAGCTTATTTCTTTGCTTTTTGTTCCCTTAAGGTTAACATGGCTGAAACACACAGTTTGACAGCAGCGCAGGGCAGGAAGGTAAGTGACCAAAACGATAAAGCAGAGAGGGGACACAGAGACGAAGCAGGCTGATAAACTACTTCATAACTTTCCGCTTTTGATTTCGGTTCTATTTCTCAGATGGCTGTTTAGACACAACCTAAGCTTTCTTGGTTTTGAAAACTATCAACCTGTTCTCGTACAGGTAGTTTTAAATTGGCAGAAGTAAGTGAAGCGACTCTTCCGCTTAGAGCCACCAAAATAAAAGCCCCATGGCAGTTTGTTTGGTTTTTTAATAAAAATAAACAGGCGCACAAAGAAAAATAAAACTAATACAATCAACTTAAATCTTATATCTATATTATATTATCGTTGTCCCATATCCCAGCTTCCCTTTTCCAATATCAGTTCTTGAGCAAATGAATAATTGGTTTAACAATACGTGTAGAAGGGTTGGTGGTCGTGAAAGAAGAATCAAACTATTATTCAGTTCCGGTCTGTATAAATATTGACTTCATTCTTTTCTGGAAAATTATAAACTGCGCTGGCTTTTAACACGGAAAATAAATTAATCCGCTGTCTTTAAAGTCTGTGAATTTCACCTAAATCAACTGAACATGTAAATTGCTCGTAAGTGAGCTTCTGGTTTGTAACTACAAAGTTTTTAGCACGAGTTAAAATTTGAAGCTTATATTTTGAAGGTCAACTTCAACTCAAACAGCTTCCTGCCTCGTTCACGCTTTGAGGGCACGTGATCAAACTGTGACCTATGCTTTGACTTAATTCGGCCAGCAGGAGTGAAGTAAATACCAAGCTTTCTCTTGTAAAACCAAATAATTGTCTTTGTAATTGTGTAAATGTATTTATTGTCACTCTATATCTATCTATCTATCTATCTATCTAGAGAGACACTTCTGGTGAAGTTGCAATTATTTTTATGTTTCCCTTCAGAAATGGAATTTACCACAGAGAAGTGGGGCTGAGCCTAGAAAAGCAAGTACTGACCCTCCTGACAGAGACACTGAGAGAAAACTGGTAATGTCACATGAATATCAAGAAAACACACTTTGATGTGAAGGCTGCAAGTAACAAAATAAAACAAAACACTATTTCATCTTTGATGGAAATTTAAAATTTAAAGTTTGTTATTTTAATCACAAATAAGCTGTGCATTATGTTAATAACAGGTACATTAGTAATAGCTTATTAATCAGTTTCAGTGTAATAAATAAATACAATATATTTGACTTTCATGTCATTTCTTGTCAATTCAATTCAATTTTATTTATAGAGCACCAAATCACAACAACAGTCGCCTCAAAGCGTGGAACAAGTGGTCCAGCCCTAACTATATGCTTTAGCAAAAAGGAAAGTTTAAAGCCTAATCTTAAAAGTAGAGATAGTGGTTGTCTTCCAAATCCAAACAGGAAGCTGGTTCCACAGAAGAGTGGCCTGAAAACTGAAGGCTCTCCCTCCCATTCTACTTTTAGATACTCTAGGAACAACAAATAAGCCCGCAGTGCGAGAGCGAAGTGCTCTAATAGGCTGATATGGTACTACAAGGTCATTAAGATAAGATGGGGCCTGATTATTTAAGATCTTGTATGTGAGGAGCAGGATTTTGAATTCAATTCTGGATTTAACGGGGAGCCAATGAAGAGAAGCCAATATAGGAGAAATATGCTCTCTCTTTCTAGTCCCTGTCAGTACTCTTGCTGCAGCATTTTGGATTAATTGATGGCTTTTCACAGAGTTTTCAGTACATCCTGATAATAATGAATGACAGTAGTCCAGCCTAGGAGTAATAAATGCATGAACAAGTTGTTCAGCATCACTCTAAGACAGGATAATTCTAACGTTAGACATATTGCGCAAATGGAAGAAAGCAGTCCTACATATTTGTTTAATATTTCCATTGAATCTGGTTAAATATCATATTTCTAAGATTTTCAAGGCCGACTACAAATAACCCCAATTTAATCTGAATTTGGCGGGGTCAAGGTGGCTGTAGCTCAGGAGGTAGAGCAGGTCACCTGCTGATTGGAAGGTTGGTGGTTTGATCCCTGGCTCCTCCAGTCTACATGTCAAGTACCAATCAGTCCATTTAGAAGCAGAAAGCTAGAGATCATCCAGGTCTTTATATCTGTAAGACATTCCATTCCTGTAGTTTAACTAATTGGTGTGTGTTTTCTGGCTTCATGGATAGATAGAGTCGGGTGTCATCCGCACAGCAGTGAAAATGTATGTTATGCCTTCTGATGATACTGCCTAAAGGAAGCATGTATAATGTAAACAGAATTGGTCCTAGCACTGCACCCTGTGGAACTTCATAATTAACATTAGTGTGTGAAGAGGACTCTCAATTTACATGAACAAATTGGAGTTTCTGGTCAGATTATACCACCATTTATACAGTGACTGTTACTATATAAAGTCCCTGGAGGCGACTGTTGTTGTGATTTGGCGCTACAGAAGTGAATTAAATTTTTCCAACAAAAAAGCACATTTGTATTCTTTCAGTTTTGTCCTAAAAATTTCAGCTTTATTCAGCTTTATTCTTGAATTTTCAGTAATTTTAGTAATTTTATTGTGCCATATATTTCCATTAGATTAATCTAGCTTGCCTTTTAATTTTTTAGTTTTGAATTTGCATGCATTTCTTGTCTTTCACTATTTAAATCAAATTTAATTAACTGTGGTTTTTCAGGATTTTGTTGCTCTATGCAAATGCTTGTGTGTGCAGGCAGTTCCTTTCAGAGGTCATATCCCAGGAGGAATGCAGCCGGGAAAAAGGATCATAGTGATTGGTACTGTGAATCCCCATCCTGACAGGTAGGAATGTTTTGTGTAATTACTGACTTTCTATCCTTCCCACAGTATTACCACACTATATATGAGATCCTTCTTCCCCCCATACTTATTCCTTTAAATCACTAATATAACTTTATGTTGGCCTCATCTAGAGATTTTGTCTCAGGGCAGTGATGTCTATGGATCTGTCCTATCTTATATCCACTCACCAAATTTTGCTCAAATTAGTAATTGTATTCATTGTCCTCAGAGGATAAATGTCCATTGCTACAATCAGGCTAAAATCCTAACATGACCACTGATACTTTCCAAAGAACTAATATCTAGAAACTTAGTGAATAACGTTTTCTACAGTTTTACAAGAAAATCTGCAAAAATCGCTGAACAGTCATAAAATCTCTTGGGCTCATGAGATTTGTTAGCCACAAACTAAAAGTGTACTTAGTGTGTGTACTACTACTAACACACTCTGTTAGTAGTACACACTATGTGTCATGGGTTGGCTGAAGGAGAACCCAAATGCTGGACTTTTAGAATGGAGAAAGTGTGTTTATTTACACAAAAAACAGTGCCAACAGTCCACAGTGTGTGCTTTCCCAATTCCCCGTGCCGCGATTCCTCTCCGTGATGCGTGGTTGTGCTTCGTCCTGCTCCGTCCTGCTCGGTGCCTGAGTTCAACTGTGTACTGCTCCCTCCACACGTCTCCGTAATCACCCTGGAAACAGGAGATGCCACAATGAGTACAGTCCCATCCACCGGCTGACAAAACATGCTAACCATTCCAACAAGAGAGTATTGAAAACACGAGTACCGCACTAACTGTATTTCTAGTTTAACGATCCCGTGCCGACTGCTGCTCCACTGCTCTCTTAAGTAGAGCCCCTTGATTAGGCAGATCAGCAACAGGTGAGTGATTATCACAGCTGTGGCTGGCTCCAAGGCAGGGACTCTCCAGACCTGGTGGGGCAGCAAAACTGACACAACAACCCACAGGGAATCGAGGAACGAGGAGCAGATCATACCACAACCATAAATGATTAAGAAAGACGAATAAAACTCATAATATTCATTAAACTCAAAAAATAACACATGATCCCCAGGTCACAGACCCAGGCCCATGACATATAGATATGTTAAGATATGCTGTTATAGTAGATGCAGAATGTGGTGTAATATTGTCTTGCTGAAATATACAAGGCCTTCCCTGAAAAACATGCCTGGATGGGAGCAGATGTTGCTCTAAAACCTATGTATACTTTTAAACATTGATGGTGGCTTTCCAGATGTGTCAGCTGCCAATTCCTTAAAGCAGGGGTCTCAAACTCGTGGCCCACCACACCTCACCCCTGCTTGTGACCTGCATACTGACGTAAAGAAATATATTTAAAAAAATATTATTCAAAAAAATTATTTAATATGAAGGCAATTTGAGAAGAGTGTTACAGGCCCTTTAAGAATGTTGAATCATGGACAGTGTAGTCCGTGCTGCAGGGGGAATGTGTGGGACAGCCCCTCCCGTTGTGTGTGTGTGAGTGCGAGGGAGGGAGAAAAAGAAGAGTCGAAAATATGAGTTGCTACTGACGAGAAACGGAAGATGAAAGCATGTAAATATAATAATAACCACTGCAGCCAGTGCAGAGTTCCTGACGAGTTAGTTAAAGAATGATAAAAAAATTGTGCTTACATTTGCAGTCTTATTATACAATATTTAAAAAAAAAAAACACTACATTTTTGGAAATATTTGTGGATGTTTTCTTGTTTTGTTTTTTTGTTCTGTTGAATACTTAAGTGGCCCTCCAATGAGATGACAGTGCCAGCAGTGGCCCCTAGCAGCTCTGAGTTTGAGACAGCTGTCTTAAAGACTTGTGGCCAGATTCATACTGTATATCCATCTCTTTGTTAGGTTCTACATTGCCCTGACATGTGGTTGTGGCACATCCAGGGAGCCTCTACCTGATGTGGCTCTGGAGATGTGTGTTCGATTCAAGGACAGACAAGTGCTACGAAGAGCCTGCATGTCTGGATCCTGGGGAGATGTTGACAAAGCTGTTCCTTTTTTTCCCTTCATCAGAGACCAGCCCTTCAAGGTGACATAAACTTGTTGATACCGTAATGGCATTTATGAGTTTATGCTATACATATAAATTACATGTGTAGAATATGTTAGCGCAAAATAGTGTACATTCCACAGATGTTACTGTTTTTTTTAATATATATATTTATTGAGATTTTTTGATATAAGAAAAAACAAACAAACAAACAAACAAAACAAACGAAAAAACAACAGACAACACAACAGCAAGGGCTAAAACACACAAATAAGACAAAAGTTTACACTGCAACAACGAAAATACTGCTTCAACACTGGCAATAAACAAAAATAAAACGCTAAGGTGGTAGGCTAAGTTATTGGTGATCGATCAAATAGGACTTTGTTTTAATACATGATCTAAAAATGGTTGCCATACATCGAAGAAATTACTAAGTTTGTCGGCTAATATATACCTAATTCTCTCCATATGTAAACAGATGTTACTGTTAACAAGTGATTTTGGGTGCCGTGAAATGATCGGCCATAACAAGGAGTACATGAATGCATGGCAACTACTCAATGCACACCTCTCCTGAAAAAAGAATGTAAAATTAACTAGACATTTGCTCTGTCCTCACAGATTGAGATTCGGTGTGAACAAAGCAGATTTCGTGTGTTTGTGGATGGCCAGCAGCTTTTATATTTTCACCATAGATTGACATCACTCAAAGACATTGATACCTTATGGATCAAAGGTAGCATCATTATCACCAAACTGGGTTAAGCAGTGTCCCTTCTCAGCAGTGCTCACCAGCCCCTTTGAAGGTCTCGAATTTCAATTTTGTCTGCACTGTGTGTCAGGAATCCCCCTGTATTCACTCCAGGCATTGTGGTACCAGATGATGCTGGTACAACAAAACAAGATTTACAAATGTCCATATTTGTGATTGATTACTAGTTTCTGATGTTCAGAAATGCATTGTGCATTCTACAAACAAATATTAGTTTAAATGAAAGTTAATACTTTAATAAATTCAGATTTCACATGAATGGACTGTAGAGTTATGGGTCTCTTTTCGTCAACATCACATCTGGTTCAGTGTATCAGTGTATGTATTAACAGTCTGTAACTGGAGGCTTTATTATATAAATACCTGTTTATGTTAGCTGGAATTATGTTTGCTACAAAAATACTTTTGGTTTTGTTAAATTTTTGTATTTCTGGTAATTAATGCATTTATCAATTACTTATAACTTAAGCACTTTTGAAAATCTTCTGTTTGTAGATTATTAGATTACAACATATATTTCTTGTTATTGCCATTCATTAAATAGTTTAATGCACAGCACAACTAGCCTTCTAAATGTAATTTTTTCTGATGTATGTTCAGTTCTATTCTTAGCATGAAGTTTTCAATAACAGGAAACCTGTAGGGGTAGGTGTTCCACAACATTTGTGATAACTACCTCAGTCCACTAGTAGGATTTCATGCTACCAACCATAACTTAAAAAAAATCATTTGTCTTTTGAAGATCATGTTTAATGTCAGAGCTTACTTGGGGACCATCCAATTACAAGTGGATCATTTTGCTTTTTAAAATAAAATGAATGAAGGCTCTTTCTTTTCTTTGCATTAGTAAAAAATAATAATAATAAAAAACTGTTAGCATGTGCTAACAGTTAATGACTGGCTTTTATTGTTCTTTTATTTTTTATTGTTATCTTTATTTCCGGGATGAGTTCCTGCCCCAAGTGGAGGAGTCCAAGTATCTCGGGGTCTTGTTCGCGAGTGATGGGAGAAGGGAGCCGGAGATCGACAGACGGATTGGTGCTGCTCCGGGAGAGGCTCAGAGTAGAGCCGCTGCTCCTCCACATCGAAAGGAGCCAGTTGAGGTGGTTCGGGCATCTGACAAGGATGCCTCCTGGGCGCCTCCTGGGTGAGGTGTTCCGGGCATGTCCCACCGGGAGGAGGCCCCCGGGGCAGACCCAGGACACGCTGGAGAGATTATATCTCTCTCGGCTGGCCTGGGAACGCCTTGGTGTTCCCCCGGATAAGCTGGAGGAGATGGCTGGGGAGAGGGAGGTCTGGGCTTCTCTGCTTAGGCTGCTGCCCCCGCGACCTGGCCTCGGATAAAGCGGATGAAGATGGATGAATGGATGGATCTTTAGTTTATTTTTTTATTTTTTAGCTTATAATAGAATCAGGTGCATTGTATGTGTCCGCATTTTAGGGCTGTTGTCAATTTTGCTTTATGGACGCCAGTGTGAAGAAGTGTATGCCTTACCTGTAGCACAGCAGTTTCACCGTAAGGTGGCTGCAGAGGATATTGGTATACATTAGGCAACAGTACAGTTAACATGAAATGATAAATCCTCCTGAGAAGCAGCCTAATGTACTAAATAAAGGACATCCTGGGCTCTCATTTTACATGAACAAATTGGAGTCTATTAGATAGATATGATACAAACCACTGCAGCGCAGTACCTGTAACCTACAGCATGTGCTAATCGCTCTATTAGAATATTATGGTCAAGAGTATCAAGCACAGAAGGACACAAGTTTTCTTTGTGCCTAAACTAATGTGCATTTGAACCATTGTAGGAGCCATTTTGGGGGTTGTTATCTTATGGCTGCCGCTAGGGGTCACCTTTTTGGTTTTTTTTCCTAGTATGATGACTCTATTTAAGGTAGACACGTTAACGCTAACGCCAGGTGTTGTCATTCAGGAGGAGCAAGCAAGCAGTTTTTGAACGCTGCACTGTTATGATATGGTGTGGATAAAGAGAACTGTTGACAACAAATGCAACTGATGGAAGTGGAATAAAGATTCGAACAAACAAGATAAGTACGGCTGGAGTTATTGGATTGTAACAAGAGTAACAAATTCATTCATACCAGTGGCATCGTGTCACCCCCGCTAACGAACACCTCCGTGGCTTCAAGCGTAGGCTTACCTTCTACAACCATTATTATTCTGCAGACTGTGCTGTCAGACAAGAAATCTATATATTGTTCTGGTATGCAGTTAAAAATCAGCAACCAAAGTTACTGGAGAGGGATTGGATGAATTGTGTGGGCCAGTTCCAATTTCTGCACCAAACTGTTCCCTCTATCTTTATAGAGCTTTGAGCTGAGGGGTTGTCGTGTCGTGTTCCATTTATATAGCCAAATGTCAAATTTTTACTATATGTTCTTGTTATCTATGTCAATCAAAATCCAAAATGGTGACACAAAATTGGAAGATCACTGCTGTCTAAAACATCAAGACTATCCACAAAAGAGGCACAGACATGAAGTATCTTGTTCCATAATGCTTATCAACTGTTTGTTGTCTGAGATTAGAATGCCATTGTCATTTAGACAGACTGCATCATCCCAGGGCTTCTCTCTTCTTCAGTTTCATGGAAATGCTCTGCTATGATCACCTCCTGCCTTCTCTTATCAATTATCCGTCACAGCTACAGTTCACTGACCTGTCACACTGCCAGTATGGCTCCATGTGTACTTATATTTTCTTGACATGAAGCAAGTCCCCACGAGGATGAACTCGTGAGGTTTAGGATTATGAGTACTGGTTATGATAATGGGAATTTTCCATGAAATTAATATGCCAATGTAAATGTGCATCTCTGAAGTGATGGAAACACACATATGAGGCACCTTGCCCTGTATTTGCTCTCTGCTGTACTTTAATAAACCTGCTTTCATGTTCTCTTTGATCTAAACTCTTAACTGCTGGTCAGACTAAAAATATCAAACCTGGACATTATATCTGGAAATGACCCCTCCAGATTATTTAAAAAAAAATTGGATTAAGTTTGTACAGCCGTCAAATGAATTCAATGCTTAATCACGGTGGTAAATAAAGCTATAAGGATCTTATTGTTTATGTGTTTATGCCAGAAGAAATCGCTCGAGTGATTAAAATATAGTTATCAGTTGCTTTTCAGGACAAATGCTATTGTTGTTATTTAACTGATATAAATCATTAATGCTTCTGCTTCATGCTGTTTTGCTGCTCCAGCAGTAAAATGCTACCGTGGTTAAAAACAGAAAAGAAAAGCCACAAGCTTCTGCTACGTGAAATATTCATGGCTGCTATCATTTCCATCTTGTTTTGTGTCTCTTTCTAGCTGTTCTGTTTACATGTAAATCCCAAGGGCGCCCAAGAATGTAACCATTTGGCCAATTCAGTAATTAATAGTTATATAGTAATGCACTTCAGAACAGTAGCAGTTTTTCTGCTCTGTAATCTCAAATTAATCTCATCATTATTTTTTTGCAGCTGGTTATGTCATAGTTCTGGGTCATCTTGAACCGGCATTTTGAGTTTTGTGCCTTTTTTGAATTATGTTCTAACTTGTATAATGATATAGTTTAGGATTCAGTTAGTTCAGGGGTCGGCAACCTGCATGCGGCTCTTTAGTCCTTATACTGTGGCTCTGCGTGGTTTGGGCAAATAAATTAGAAGTATTTAGCTGAAGTGTATTTTATTTATGTTAGTTCTTTTTAACTCGTAGTTCTAAATTGGAAGATTATTGTGATATTGAAATATGAAAATAAAATTATATTCTATTATTTTTTCATCGCTCAAAATAAGAGTCACACTCGCGGAAGCCGGTATACCCGCCTAAACGTTGTGCATTTATCGAGACTTTCAACCCCGGGTAGGCCAATTATGGATCTTCGGATCCACATTATGTCAGCAGCTGTTCTTCACCGTGAACTATGTTAAAGACAAACACCGCTCACGCCTGACAGATGACAGCTTACAGTCCTGCGTAAACTGACTTCGTATAGCCCCGATTTGCGGACTCTGTGCGCAGAGGTTCAGGAGCAGAAGTCTCATTGTAAACAAATCACGGCAGACCCGACGATGTTTCCATGAGCATGCTTTTGAGCACCTCTTTATTGAGCACTTTTCACACACGGTTGCTGTACGCATACAGCCGGCTGTAGCTTTTCAGCTCAGCCCGACATCACCACCAACAGCACAACAGCACAGATAGCGCAGACGTAAAGGCAGCGAGGCGTGATTGCGGGTGTCGCTCAGGTGTGTCCGCCTCCCCTGCAGCGGCGCTGCAAACCACGCCTCGCCGCACGCATTAACCAGGTAAAATACATATTTAGGCAGAATTTTGCAAATATCTATTTTTCATTTTTCAGCAGCATAGAGCTTTTTTCCAATTATTTTTTAAGAGTCAGGTCAAGGCTCCAACAGCCCAAAGGCGATATAAGGGTGGGGGCTGACAACAGTTTTTGTTTGCTACATGGATCATTTTAGTTCAGGTTGGTGTCTTTCCTTTTGTTATATTTCTTTAAGAGTTCAAAATGTGTTGATTACATAAATATAATTTAATTTTCTCTGTAGCACTTCATGGATTTCATAAGCAACACACCTTAGTTGTTCACACAAAGCATACAGATAAAAAACAATATATACAGTGTTATCTTCATTTTAGATGTCAAAAAGTATTTGCGGCTCCCAGTGTTTTCTTTTGCGTGGAAACGGGGTCCAAATGGCTCTTTGGGTGTAAAAGGTTGCAGACCCCTGAGTTAGTTCTATGTTTTGAGTTCTGTTTCCCTGTTTAGTTTAGAGATTCCTCCCGTGTCTGTTTCCCCACTATGTCTGTGAAGATTCTCAGTCATCCAGGTCATCGTAGTCGAAGGAATTTGCAAAGAAAAGCGTCTGGACTTCTTTAAGTTGCTTGAAGACGTTTCACCTCTCATCCGAGAAGCTTCTTCAGTTCTAAGGTCAAATGGCCGAGAGTCCCAGATTTAAACCCAGTGGGAGTATCCCCCCAAGGAGGGACAAAGGACCCCTGGTGATCCTCTAATCACATGCGCCAAGGTGTGAAAGCGGGTGTGGGACCTAATCAGCCAGGGTTTCGGGTGAGCCCATTGTGAAACCTGGCCCCACCTTGTCATGTGAATTCCTGAGGTCAGATGGCCCAGGATGTGAGTGGGCGTTAAGGCGTCTGGGGAGGGAACTCAAAACTGGATTATAAATGGCAGACAGTTGGTGTCGTAAACCACCGCCTCTGTTCAAAGATGGTCGCTCACAGTGGACATAGATGGCCTCTTTCACTCTTCTTTCAAACCATCTGTCCTCTCTGTCCAATATGTGAACATTGGCATCCTCGAAAGAGTGACCTTTATCCTTAAGATGCAGATGGACTGCTGAGTCTTGTCTATGGGCAGAAATCTGTGCCATCAGAAACTGAATTTGAATAAGTTAAATTTGAATTTGAATTACTCGGATTGAATCTGAATTGTAACTTGAATGAAAGCTTTTGAAAACTGAATTTGAATTAGTCTAATTTGAAATTGAATTTATGGTTTGAAAATGAATTGATTTGCTTTGAAACTGCATTTTATCCTTTAAAAATTCAGCTCTCGAATAATTTCAGATTCACTTCTCACCATTCAGTTTCAGTTCTACAATTCAATTTCAGTTCCAAAATTCAGTTTTTTGGGAC
>JAQSNX010005026.1:0-38411 GCA_029532605.1 Oreochromis grahami
CCTGCTGCTGTGGAGTCGGGGCGGCCTGCTTCTCCCCACCGCAGGGAAAAGGGTAACACCACCTGGGTCTGGGTGCAGCTTCCCCTCCAGGGGCAAGGGTACCCAGACCCGGTTTTTAGAGTACGCTTGGGGAGAGTGATTGTGTGTACAGCGTCTCTTTATGTCTGTCTCCGCGTTGGTTGAGTGTGGAATAATTGCCTATGAGAGCATGAGGGTGGGAATGGATGTTTGTATCTGTGTGTGCCTGTATGTCTATGTCTATATGTCAGGTTGGGTATCAGACGCCACCTCTCTGGGGACATCTCAGGCCCTCCAAGGTTTGGAGGCCTATCTCCTCCCACCACTTCCCCTGCCGGTGGTGGACGCCCTCAGACATCGGTGCATTGGTGGTTCTTTGTGTCCGGGGGTGGGCGCCCAGGTACACACCGGCTCACTCCTTGGCGGCTGCTTATCGGGGCCTGGAGCCTGGGGCTCGCTCGGGCCACTTCGGAGGCAGGGTGCCCTCGGCCTCTCGGCCCGGGGCTCGGTCACTCAGGCACAGCTGGCTGCCGGCGGAGCTCACGGGCACGTCACTGCAACCCCCCTGGCTTCTGCTCCGCGGCTGCT
Organism: Oreochromis grahami; assembly: GCA_029532605.1. Lineage (NCBI taxonomy): Eukaryota > Metazoa > Chordata > Actinopteri > Cichliformes > Cichlidae > Oreochromis > Oreochromis grahami. The sequence continues at coordinate 607 of JAQSNX010005026.1, forward strand.
GAGTGACCCCTCATCTGGGACTCTCCTCAGCTCTTTCTGGGATAGTGGCGCGGCTGCCCCTCTGTTGGTCTTCCTTGGTCTCTTGTGTTCTGGGGGCCTCTGGACGTCTGGAGTTTTGATCTCCTCCATACCTGCGTCATGCCCTGGAGGACGGGGCAGTGGCCCCCCACACCCTCTAGCAGATCATTACATGAAGGAACCTTTTGAAAACAAGCGCGTTCATGCTCACAGGTGTACACACGGGTGATCACACACAAACTACACCCTTTTTGGCTCTTACCTCAAAGCACACTGTGCGCTGTCGATCTTACGCGCTGCACAATAATGTCTAACATTTAGTATTTACTGTCATATTCCCATAGATCATTGTGATGTTGTTTATTACTCTCGTTTTCTTCTGCTTGCTTTCTCTTTCTTTCTCAACAGGTGATCCAGGTGATCGATATATGTATTTTTTTTCGTCTGCTTATTCTGTTGGTTTTTGGTTTTTTGCCCTTTTTCCCCGTCCCTCTTCCCCACTGTTTTTCTTTCCCTCTTTCTTTCTCCCCTTTCTTTCCCCCAGTAAAAAAAAAAAAAAAAAAAAAAAAGTTTAGTCTTTGCTTTACTGTTACTTTATATGTTGTTTGTTTAATTTAAGGCTAAAAGAAAATTAAATCAATGACAGGTAAAATTTGAGGGGGTAGGGACTAATAAGTGTATACTTCTGCCTACTCCTTTTCAAACAAAAGAATGGAATTATATTTTGTAATGATTGTGAATGCACATGTTTGAAATAAAAAATGAACTGAAAAAAAAAAAAAAAAAAAAAAAGAAGACGCAAACTTTATTGTCTGTTACAACAGGAACCTGTACAAGCTGCTTGTGCTTTATTTATTATGTATTAAACTGAACTGAGTATTGCAAAAAAAAAAAAAAAAAAAAAAAAAAAAAAAAAAAAAAAATGACTCGGGGGTGTTGATTCATTTAAACTAACATACTCATCCTGCTGCAACCAGGTTTCTGTAAGGCAGAGTAAATCGATTTGTTGATCAATTATTAAGTCATGTACTAACAGAGACTTGGAGGAGAGAGACCTAATATTTAATAATCCACATTTCACTGTTTTACTCTTTGGTTCAGATGTGGATACTGTATTGTTCTTTCTTTGTGATTTTTTATGTTTAAGTTGTTTATTGCTGGTTTTTAGTTTGTTTTTTGTCTTTTTGGGAGCTGACACAGTCTCAATGGAGATGGGTTTTTGGGGGGTAACGGGAGGAGAGAAGCTGCAGAGAGGCGTGTAAGACTGCAACTCTGCTTCCTGGTCCCAACTCTGGATAGTCATATTTGGGGGGGTTTAATAAATTTGTCCATATTTCTAGAAATGAGAGCTGCTCCATCCAAAGTGGGATGGATGTCTCTCCTAACAAGACCAGGTTTCCTCCAGAAGGTTTGCCAATTATCTATGAAGCCCACATCGTTTCTGGGACATCACTCAGACAGCCAGCAATTTAAGGAGAACATGCGGCTAAACACATCACTCCTGGTCTGATTGGGGAGGGGACCAGAGAAAACTACAGAACAAGAACACATCCAGATATATTTCCAAAAATGTAGTGCTTTTCTTTATTTTAAATATTGTATAATAAGACAAAACTGCAAAAGCAAGCACAATTTTTTCCTCACTCTTAACTGAAGCTTTTCGTTGAACTACCACATTGGTGTTGTCTTTCTGGCCAGACATGTGGCCAGTAGCAGTTTTTGATATGGGCGACATGGGCAGTTGCCCGGGGCGTCATCGTGGTGGGGGCGCCATCATGCCATCGGCAAAAAAAAAAAAGTTGCTTGTACCCATGCTGCTTCCTCGGTGTGACCTGCTTGTTGCTGCTGCTGTGCTGAAGTCTTAGTCAATTATTTTTCCTGGGTTGTGTGAAATCCAAGGAGAAAAACAAAACATATACAAGGTGTAGGTCTATTAGTCTATTAGTTAATGTTGTGGGGTTGGGTGTTGATATTGGGGTGCAAAATTACTGATGGAAGATGGACAAGAAAAGGTCAACGCCATCAGGTCCTCAGTTTAGAAAAAAAAGAGAAAATAAGAGGAGAAACAAGCAAAAGATACAGGTAAGCCAGGGCACCAAACAGGTCAGGACCACCCCTACACATGGTATCACTTCTGCTATCATTTTGTTCATATTTAACAAAACTAAAAATGCAGACATGAGTGTACAAATTAGTTTTTGACTCCTAGTGAAAATTGTTTTCTTTACAAATAACTCTGAACTAACACAGTTTATACTCTCTTGTTACCTCAGCCAGGTCTGCCGCTCTGAACCGTGGTAAAGAGACCTCTGGTTAATACGTCGGGTTCAGTGTCGAGCTCGTGGCTGGTAGCTTTAATGTCTGGCTCAACTTTGCTAGTGAGAGACAGAGAGAGGCGTTGCAAGACTGCTCCAACTTTATTTTCTCAGAGGTACGAACACAGTGTACAGTGGAGGTTTAACAGCTTACTTACAACTGCGCTTGTCAGGCACTCTGCACTGGCTGTAGTGGTTATTATTAGGCTATATTTAAATGCTTTCATCTTCCGTTTGTCTTCGGTAGAAACTTGTACTTTTCGACTCTCCTTTTTCTCCCTCCTTCACACTCAAACACACATAACGGGAGAGGCAGTCCCACACGTTCTCCCTGCAGCACGGAAAACACCGCCCATGATGCTACATTCTTAAAGGGCTATGCCTGTAACACTCTGCTCATGTTGACTTCATATTAAATCATTTTTTGAATAATAATTTTTTTAATATGCATTTCTTCCTGTCAATATGCAGGCGGCAAGTAGGGGTGACGTGTACCAGGCAGCGAGTTTGAGACCCCTGGTCTGCAGTATGTCCACAAGGGCAAGGGTCAGAAATAGACTCCCATCAGAGAAATTATTAACATAATTTTTAGAATGTACTTGGTCGTTTAAAGACTGGGTAAAGACAGGTGACATTAATAAATACTCCAAGAAGGAATATCTGTTTTTAAAAGCCTTTAGAGAAACTAATGGGTTCATCCAAAACTAAGTAATTGCACCAGAAAGACAAGAGGCAATCTGATGTTTTTTTATCAGCAATATAATAGATATGGTCTTGGCAACAGACAAGCTCTTTGACTTTTTTAGCCTTTAGTAATTTCCAAGAGGATCATCAGAATCAATAGGAGGAAAATGCGTGATGTCAGACAAAGTCAGCGTACGGTCCAATTAGAGTTTGTTTCTTAAAGTCAATTAGCAGATACATAATGAGTGCCACTTGTAAAGTCACTGGATTGGAAAGAATAGCCATAGTTCCAACCTCTTTGACCATCTTACTGCTGTGTGCTGTTTGAGTTGTATATAGTTCTCTTTTTTGTTCACTTTAACATCTTTGTACGTATTCAGTAACATGAATTAGAATTTTTATCTTTTTTGGAATTACTTCCTGGCTGTGACGTGATGAATCCCTATTTTTTCTACAATGCCACCACAGTAGTTTGGCTAATCATTTGCACTCTGAAAATGAAAAGTAAATTAAGGTAAGAAAAAATATTAATGTGCACATATCTCAAAATGTTGATACACACAAATTAGTGAATTTGTAATTCCGCTTTTATTCTATTATATTAATACTTTTATTGACAATTTGATCAGGATTGCATAAGGTATAGCTTGTCTTGGCTAGCTACCGTTGCTAGCTACTTAGCGGTAGCATATACATTTTAGTCAAAGCAACGTCTTTCTAGAGGTAAATGTTTTTGAAGTGCCTCGGGACACATATTTGGACGGTTATTTTTAAATTATTATTAAGATGAAAATGAAAAAAAAAACATTCATTTCAATCACGAATGAATCTAAAAAATTAGATTTCAGTAGCTGTTTTTCCTATTTAAGCTGTATATTATAATACACTTGTGCTTGCATAATTGTTGATGCATAATTCTTCAATTTTGTCTCTCATATTGTCTATGGTCAAAGCAATCTCTCTACGTGCACACTTGTGCTATTATATTTCAACTATTTTCACTTTTACAGTGTTTCACATCCTTTCACATCCAGCCTACAATGGTATTTTCCTCTCTGCATCATTTGGTGCTAAAAAAAAGTTTGTGAGGTATTGTCTCCATCCATCCATCCATCCATCCATCCATTCGCTTCTGCTTATCCTTTTCAGGGTTGCGGGGGGTGCTGGAGCCTATCCCAGCTGTCATAGGGCGAAAGGCGGGGTACACACTGGACAGGTCGCCAGTGTGTCACAGGGCCAACACACAGGGACAGACAACCATTCACACTCACATTCACTCGCACATTCACACCTAGTGGCAATTTGGATTATCCAATTAACCTATCCCCACAAGCTGCATGTCTTTGGACGGTGGGAGGAAGCCGGAGTACCCGGAGGGAACCCACGCAAAGGTATTGTCTCACATATGCAAAATCCAGTGATAAAGGCAATAAAATGCCAAAAGGGAGTAGATGGTTGATATATTGAACAAGTACAGCATATAGCTCCAAAACAAACATCACTCATTTTTATCACAGGCTGAGTGAAGTGTTGGGTCTATCAATTCAGTGAGCTGAAATCTTCAATAGCATAAAAAACAGCAGCAAAAATAAATATGTTTTTAAAGGAGTCTATGTAGAGATATAAAATAACATAAATCACAGATCCATTGAAAGCTGAATTGTGTTGACAATTTTTTTATGTCTTTCTTTTGGTCATTCATGGTGGTACTTTCTGTCTACACATGAACATGTATAAGTGTAAACCTTAGTTCAACTTAGTTAATTTTTTCCAGTTTTTGCCATATTAAAGCCAACCGTTGATATAATAAAGTTGTAAATGAGCTCTGGAGAATGAACATGAGCTATAATTTACTTTTTGAGCAAGTAGTTGGAATTTTTATAAGAGCTAAATTATCACAACAATGTTCTTTGCCCATTAAAATTTCTTTCTTGGCATTCTGCTCAGGGTTGAAAAATAATTTCCCTTCTTGCTCCTCATATTCAAAATGGACATGAAAATTACCCAGCGCTGAATATGTAATAGGGCTAGAAAGCTGTGCAGGGAATAAGCCAGGAACATGCCACTGGTGTAGATGCCCACTGCTGAGGCGTCTAATCCTCTGGGCTACTTCAGTGCGACTTCCTGTCTACTTTTCAGTAGTTTGAAACTCTGTCAAATCAGTGTGGCTGTCCTAGGCCAGTGCATCTTTATTATCATTACTCCTTTTCACTGAATAAATGTGTCCAGAAACAGTCGATGGAAAAAGCTGGTACCTCTGTGGCTTTTCCTCCCATTTAGTATACTGTAATACTGTAAGAGGAGCATAATCAAAGGCAGGTGTCTTGGCAAGCTTGAATTAGTTGCAAGTCAGTATATCAACTGCTGGGGTTTACTCAGCTGTTTCTCTAATGAAGCTTTGATTTAGTGGTCACACATGAGAAATATGCTTAGGGACTAATTGTATAAAAGGTAGCACCAATTAATGTCAGTTGATATTTGAATCACCGTAAGATTCATTCACATTTGAACACCATGAATATGGAAATATTATCCTGACCTTCTTGTAACATAATGACTATTATTGTGATGTAAATGAGGTGGAAAGGACTCAAAGACAGCAGCATCTGGTTACTGGGGCACTGGATTTTATGTATTCTCATTAGAAAAAATTGAATGCAGTTCAAAACTGCACACCGAGTTCACTGAGCAGAATAAGTCACTTTGCAGCTGGTGCTGCAACCTGCATGAGTTGCAAACTTGGCTGATCATCAATTTTTGGCCTGTGTTTTGTAATGGAAAAGGTTTGAGCCACGGTAATTAAATGTCTGTCAGAGATACTCAGAATTAATACCTCACACGCTCATCGCATTGCCTGGCTTGGGGTTCTGCCAGTGGACTCACCTCACAGACATCTAGGTTATCCTCTATGATAGAAAGCTTATTCTAAACTGGAAATCGAATGAGGGAATGAGAAGAAAGGACAAGAAAAAGTTCTTTAGTGCTTCATCCTTTTTGCATGGTAGTTATGTATGTGCTCCTTCTTTGAGGAGGTCACTGATTATGTGCATATATTCTTGGAATTATTTGTTTGCATGTTTCTTTGACTTTCCAGGTTTCACCTTGACCTGTGTTAGAGCCCTGAAGGTGCTGTTCAATGGTTTCTTCTTTTCAGCTCCAGCAATGGCTGAAATGGTTTTAGAAATGACAGCTGAACCTTTCACCATCACTTGGCAGTGAAGGTGGGCTTCGCATTTTTATTCCAGTTCAAAGAAACTGGGCGAATGGGTGAGCAGTGTGAATATGTGATCAGTTCTCTTATAGTTCTCCCAACCCTCAAATCTGAACCTGACAGATGACGAACTCACTGAAATTTTGTGAAACATTCTGCTTTCCTATCACCGTGTTTTTGATTGCGCAAGAACAAGTTCTACAAATGTCAAGCATAAAAAAAAAGAAGCATGAATAAAGATTAAAGGCTGTGCTATGAAGCCGTACTTAGGTACAGACAGCTCATGTTCTCATCTTTAACATGCTAATGTTTGGCAATTATTTGCCATGCTCACTCACTGGAGTAGATCACGAGCTGAATTATTGAACAAGCTATAATTCTGAGCTGAAGTGCTAATAATTTATCCTAAGTAGGCATGAATGTCTGTTGGAAAGTTTATGGAAATTCATTCAATAGCTGTCAGGACATTTCAAGAAGAGCCACATATTTGAACCTCAGGGCGGCACAAGATAAAAAAGACCAGTGATCATCAAAGCCATCTCGATTTATCCTCTGAGATTCATGTGCAAAATTTTAAGGCAATCCACCCTTGGAGAAATATCAGCACTATGCAGTCTGGAACAGTGGCACTGTCACTGTAAGGCCACAATGCTTACATTGCTAAAGTCATATGCAGTTTTTTCTTTTGGACAGAGTGTGATAGGGGAAAATAATTGTTGCACATACATACTTAATTTTTCACAACTGTGAGCCTGTATACTAGCTGAAGTAGCAGATGGCCTGGAAAGGAGCAGAGGTCAATCACAGATATATGCAATATTCAGAAACACAAGACTTCCCTTCTCCTTATTTACTGCCCTCAGAACATCTGAGCACTAAGCAGTGTGAACTTCTTACATGGTTTGCAGTGATGCATTTTAGTTTGCTTGGTTTTTTTCAGCATTAAAAGAAACTAAAGAAAGGAAAGAGTTATAGTTTTGAGACACACTTTGTTTGATTCTGTTTAGCTTATATTCATACTCCTGTTTCCAAAAATATTTAGTTGCGTTTTCTAGTTAGAACACGTTGCAGGTAACAATAAAAAAAAGAAAAGCAGACAAGTCAGGCTAAAAAGGAATAGATCTGTATACTGAAGAACGTGAGCCTGAGTCCATAGTTTAAAACATTCTGTGGCAGACTGCCCATCTGGAGCACTGGGACATTTACCAGTGGCCAGAGGGTCATTTTAGCCTGACAAGAACAGCCAGCTAGAGCAGTGATAAAATAACAAGCAGGGATGAGCTGGTAGACATCGCAAAATTCACGCATCAGTTGTCATCCTCCTGCTTGTGCTGTTACAACACTGTCTCCTCCCACCTGAATGTAATTTTATTAATCAAAAAAGGTACAATAATGAAAGCTACAGATGAATTTGATGGATAACATTATTCTTACTTTTAGTAGCTCCATGGTTTAGCATTTTTCACATTCACTTAAGATGTGAAAGATCGCTATTTTGAGGAGACTCAAATCCCTTTGCGGTTGCTTCAAGAATGGCATCCAGTATAAAAACCTGCCAACTCAAATATGCAGAGCTTTCTGAATAAGGGAGTTGCTGAAAAGACCTGTTTTTCATTATTCACATTCCATCACAAGCGGAAAGCTTTCCAAATAAGTTTACAAATTAGACCCAGAGCAACAAACAATAGGGGGATTAAAATAAAATCTGTGTCTTCACATGCATTTGTGAAAACAATTGTCTGGCAGTCAGATTACAGCTAGAGTGCGTGCAGCTGATGAAATGCAGTCGGCAAATAGTGCCTCCGTGTTCCAGGGACATTCTCTCCTGGCACATTAAGCTCTTTCCAGCTCCATCACAGTGCATGGGAAATTACTGCGATACTCACTCCAGTGGTGGCATTATCACTTAACAAAATTGAGGGAGCTTTGACGGATCAGATATTTAGTGACATTACCCACAGTAAACATAAATTTCACACGGGTTTCACATTATTTGTTTTGAGCACATTTGGGCTCTGATAGTTTTCAGTGAGAGGAGACGAGGCCACCACATGCTGAGTGGTTTCAGAACGAAGCAATCAACACCTGTGATTGATCTCCTCAGTGTGATCGCAGCTCGCAGAGCTATCTGTGCCTGATTCATAAGGGCCTCTTGGATGAGGCAGTTTCTTCAATGGCTGCTGGTAATAGATCAGAAGTGGTGGAGTTGTAGAGAATCGGGAACAAAAGAGCGTATATCGACGTAGCAATAATGCACCATCTCCAGTGTGGTGTAATTATCCTCTGTGTTTATTATTGACAAAGAAGGTTACAAAATACAAAACAAGCCATCAAACAGCTAAAGCAGAGAAAAGCCACCTGCAGAAAGAAAAGTGCACAAAAAAACCCCACACTGCATCAGATGGAAACTCATCAGGTAGCACTTCACAAAAGCCTGAGTTCATGCTGCAGACAGTGCACTGTGCAGAACACAAAATCTCCATTGCAGCTGTTCGTCAAAGAAATGAAATGTGTTTCAACCGAGAACAAAGGAAGAAATTGAAACTTGTACGAATAAGAGGTACTTTACGCTACGACTACTACAAACCACGGTGTTGTTCTTCCACTTTGGAGTTCAGCCCCCACCCGCTGTTGTGAAATGATAGCAAACACACTGTTGGAACAATAGATCAAAATGAGCTATTATTTCAAAAAAATAAAAATACAAATTCCATTTTGCTGGCACACGTTTGAAAACACAATACCAATTGAATTTCACATTGCACTGCACAATCAATTTCAAGCAACTTCACAATATTGACAGAAAAAAGCCTTCAGATTAGCACAAAAAAGGCCCTTCTCACTGAGCTCCTTACTTATTTATCCCTTTGAGCCATCTTCAGTTTACACACACTGTACACGTAGCTCAAAGAAACACTAGAAAATTCATCCTTTAATAGCGGGGTGTGAGCTATATACACAGTGTGGATTGCGCCAGCTCAAGTATGGCACGTCGTTGCGATCTATTTACACCTTCCATCATTGCTCTGTTGGGTTTTGCTGAGCGGATAAATCCCACAAAAGTGCTGCAATCTGCAGTTTCAATGAATTACTGTCACGACTGTTACCGGACCCTTTAACAAACAGCCTCTCTTTCTGCACATCACAGCTACACATTCCTCTTTTCTCATTATGATACACCGGCCACTCACCCCCATGGGCTCTGATTCCACAGCAGTCATAGTCACAGTAGCCAACAGAAGACTTTAGTGTTTGTCACTGTTTAGTTTGAAATCCACAGAGAAATCGTTAGACATTAGAGGATTTAAAGTGAGAAAGCAAGTTAAAGTTGTTTTCATATTTGGTCCTATTTTTAAAAGGTCACATAATTCCACATCTGTGTTTTCCCTGTAGTGCTGTAGCAAGGCTAAAATGTCATGTGCATTAGATTTATGTGAAATACAGGGCTTCTAGTGGTACATTAGCAAAGGAAAAACAGTTTTGTATTTGCTTTTGTGTATGGTAGGGCTGGTAAAACGATATCCTATGGGGCTGGGTAATGCAAACAATATAAATATTTATCATGACAGAACATTCCATTGACTGGGAAATGAGAGGCTTTGATGTACAGGTGATACATTGTATGCGGTCCAAGCACAGAAACAAAACAAAAGTCTAATATTGTACAGAACACTCAAATGTAAACATAAAATAAAGTAAAATGTTACTTTACAGCAAAAGCACTTACTTACATTACAGATAAACTTTACATGTAAAATGCGTGATGATAAATAAAATGAAAACTTGAACCCAGGAATCTGCTGGGACACGTCTAAATGAACCACATTTATAGGTTCACTGTAAACTCTTGATCACCTGTGGTAGCATCTAGTTATCCACCCCATTGAAATAATTTATCTTTATTTTGCTTTTAGTTTTTCACCTGTGTGTTGCTATTTCAACTTTAGTCGAGTGTGATTGCATGTCATGGTAGAGGGTTCACATCCTTCTTGTCTACTCATGAATATTGCCGTGTCCTGTGACTAAGATTAACAAAAGGAATAATATGACATGGGCACCTGCTCCATGCTAACACATACTAGCCAAGAGAATGAAATTATATCAAAATGCCATTTGACTAACAGAAAGTCATCAACCGAACTGTCGATGTAACAGAATACTACTACGATTAGTTGTCCGTGTGCAATGTGGTATGCAATTTCTGGATATCAAACTATAATCAATGACCTTCTTCCAGTGAAAAAAGTAATCATCTAACTGCAAATAACCACTTCAGGGCAAAGGAAACAAAGAGCTCCATTCCCAGAACAGGTAGAAGGAGCTGGGCAGAGTCAAGCAAATAGAAAGTGATCACTCAACAGTCACATCGGCCATAAATATGAAGAACAATTGTACATAAACAATGTTTCACCACACAGCCAGGTCCTAGGTTTGAATCCATTGTATGTTGTTGCTGTGCCTGTGTGGAGTCACTGTGGGTACTCCTGCTTCCCTCAAGGACGTGTGTTGTGCTAACAGGTGATTCTAATTTGCTCTTAGCTGTGAATGTGAGTGTGGATGGTGGTCTGTCTCCATGTGATTGCTTTGCAAGAGACTAGCGACCTGCCCAGGGTGCACCCTGCCTTTCACCCTATGATAGCTGGGATAGACGCCAGCTGCCTGCAAACCCGAGTTGAACAAGCGGTTAAGAAAATGAAATGAAAATGAGTGAACGTCCATTTTAGGTATATACTTCTGTCTGAAGCTGACTATTTAAGTACTGTTTGATAATGAGGGAATGGACTAGGGATTAAGCAGTGTTTCAGGCACACTCTGGAGTTTCTCCTTTTTTTGTTCACTTGCAGAGAAAATGTTTCTGATCAGCTGGCAAATTGAGTTTAAATATGAAATATTTGACCAAATGGGGACTCCTGGGGGAATATCTGATCTGCTCAACTTCCACAGCAGCATTTGGTAAATCTGTCTGTCTGCTGTTTCATACTGAGCGGGTAGTATGGAGCGAGAGAGCAAGAGCTGTTTGTTGAAAACAGCTGCCTGCTGTGGCTGAGAGTGGCACTATCAGACTAATGGGAACAAACAAAGAGTTAAGCTAGACAGCTAAATCATTTTAAACTTGCCGTAAAGGTCCCTAATGGCAAGGCTATTATCACAAAGACCTATGATATCCACTAATGAAATTTCCTTTTGACTGTTACTACTACTTTAATGTCTTATTTAACAGTCTGGTTTTGTTTAGTGAGAGAAAGATGAGATGAGAAGGCACCCTACGTCAGACAAATCTGTCATACAGCTATACAGTAACTTATAACAAATTGGTGCCATGCAAGTTTATACTGTAAAGCTTATGGTAAAGTTCACAGAAAAGGTGCTTTTGTGTTACATCATAGGGCTGAGGAGGATCTCTTCCTGCATTAATAATTAAGACTTCCTATTTTTTGATATTTTCTGTGCAGAAACTGCTGTGTCTCAGGTCACCTTTTCTTCTTGCATTTCACACAAAAATGCAAGAAAGCCTACAGCACGGGGCAGCTCATCCCATTGCATCCTATTTGTCTTCTGGCAAATTTTGTTGTCAAATAAAACAAACATTTAAAAGAGGAAAAAATCTTGAGAAATAAAGCTGGAACCTGTATACTCAATACATGTCAGAATCAATACTGGAGTTGTCAGAATCTCTGAAACCATCTTCAGGTAGAAAGGTTGGTTCTAGTCAGGCCTTGACATCCCTGCTCGACGGAGAAGGCTCTTCATACGCCATCTTTTTGGCATTTGGCAGGACGCTGGCAGGTAGGTACTGAGCAGATGGCGTATGGAGCTCATCCATAACTGTGGTGAAGTGGTCAGGACTTTCCCCGTTGGACGTTTCCTTGATGACACTGTAGGTGAGGGCCACGCTGTAGGAAGCGGGCTTCTCCATGCGCTGAGGGCCACAGTGACACAATTTCTTAAAAGCGGCACGAAACTTCTGAGACATGGCGTTGTAGATGATGGGGTTGATGGCGCTGTTTAGGTAGATGCAGAGACGGCAGAAGAGCAGGAACCAGGTGTCCAGGTAAGGCTTGTCCAGGAAAGAGTTGACCACCACCAAGGTACGGTAGGGCATCCAAAGTAAGGCGAACAGGATCACCACTACAGCGAGCATCTTTGTCACCTGGGAAAAAAATCAGTCATGTGTTAGAGAAGCTTTTTTTTAAAATTTAACCTTTAGTTTTGCAGGTAATCCCACTGAGATTCAATGACTCATCTACAAGACAGACCTGTTTCAGACAGCAAAATAAAAAGTTACAAAATGAAATCAGATTTGTTTAATTTCATTTTTAATGCTCATCAGGTGTAAATGAATTCCAACACATTGCACTACTGCACAGGGCTGTTCAACAGCAATTAAAACTCTGCTTTTTACCCAGTAGGCTATGAGCCAGCATGCACAAGACCAACACCCTAACATGCATCGACATTGTCTTCACGTGCAGCTGCGCCTTCCCCACAGTTAAATGTAAAAACATCTTTATGTGGTGTATGAAATTTCACCCCTGGCTTTTTTTGCTAATATTAGTTTTTGTCTGTAACTAACACTCTGCATAGTTTTGACTGTGATTTCTTGTGGGATTCAATTTATTTAATGTATGCAACTCTGTAGTTCATCTACAAATTTGTTCTCAGTGTGGTCAGCCTATCAACATCCCTATTATACAGCTACAGAACATCAAACACTTCTGCTTCTCATTGGAAACATTCAGTTGGTGAAGTGGCTTTTCCTGTGAAACAGCCCATTTGTTTCAGATGTCAGAGCACAGCACAACGTGTTAAAAATACCTCTACATAAAACAACAACAAGTCCTTACTAGTGAGCACAGGTGTCACCAACTAACCAGAAACTCTAAGTTGTTTTTTTTTTAATTTCAAGGTTCATGTGAAGGCACTGGAATAATTTGAAAATTGGTGCCGTTGTCAGATTGAATAGGCAAAATGTAAAATTCTAAAGAAAAAAAAAAAGGTAAAATCAAATCCTGAGTCGGGGACCAGCAGTTTACCTCCTGACCTTATGAACCTTTGTTCTCCCGCCTTTAAGCCACCTCCACCCAGCCAGTGTTGGTTATTTAATCTCTTTACAATGGGTCCAGCCTGAAATGGCAAACAAAAAGCTTAAAATGTGCTTTCATGGCACAAAAAATGTCCTTAAAAACAGCACGCTATGATTTAAAAACTCATGACAAAACTTCTGACCAGGGTTCAAAGATTTAAAACTCCAGCATATATGGGGTCATCATTCCTCTGCTCCCACTTGGAGGAGCATTACTACAATATTTAAACACCACAATATTGAGCTCAGAAGAGGAAAGCTGTCCCAAACTAAATTTCAAAATACCTTGTTTTTTAAAAAAAATGTAAATTTGTCAAGGCCATTTATTTATATCAGTATCAATATCAGCTGATAACAGCTAAGCAAACAGCTGGTGGTTCAGCTGATAGGCTTCTGTGTTTCCAACTTGCAAATCTCATATACAGTGTGACCCACCTCAAGCTCAACTCCTCATTTTTATGCTGTGTCTGACTTCATCAATGTCATGCCATTGATGCCTGCTCTGATCTGTATTCTTAGGGGTCATGCTGCACCTCTCAGCCTCAAGCTTTTCACGCATGGAAATGCAAAGGCAGGAAAGTGCCAACGCTGAGCCATACTGTCAAACATGAATTACTGTGGACAGTAATAAGAGTATTCTTTGAACATATGGCCTGTATTTATATAGCACTTTTCTAGTCCCTAAGGATCCCAAAGCGCTTTACATATCCAGTCATTCACCCATTCACGCACACATTGGTGATGACAAGCTATGTTGTAGCCACAGCCACCCTGGGGCTGCCGGGCCCTCTGACCACCACCAGTAGGCAACGGGTGAAGTGTCTTGCCCAAGGACACAACGACCGAGACTGTCCAAGCCGGGGCTCGAACCGGTAACCTTCCGATTACAAGGCGAACTCTCAACTCTTGAGCTACAATCGCCCGGTAGTGGGTATGAACAAAATTTGAATGTCAGAGCTGAGTAAATGTGTCCAAGTTATCAAGTAGGTGTTTTCTTTGACTTTTCCAGTTTGGTGATTGGAAATTCTGAGTCCCTATCAAATACAGAACTCTGCCTTTGTCTTTTGACCTTTATGCTCAACTTTGATAATGTGGAACCAGCAAACCAAGACACTGTCACAACCTTTGGACATTTTCATGAAAAGGTTGCCAAAAATGGTCTAACTTATAATATGGTGTGCTATAGTACCAGAAAATCACCTGCTTCAAGCCAAAAACTCTTCTTTGTTCACCTCTTTTCACTCTGTCGGTTTACACACCACTCTGCATTTAATCATTAATCTCTGGCTCTCCACAGCAAATGACTGCACGTCCCTGAGCCTGGTTCTGCCAGAGGCGTCGTCCTGTTAAAAGAGAGTTTTTCCTTCCCACTGTTGCCAAGCACTTACCCATAGGGGATCATTTGTTTATTGGGATTTTCTCACTATAATTGTAAGGTCTAAAACACTTTGAGTTGACTGTTGTTGTGATCTGTTGCTATATAAATTCAATTGAACTGGGTTAAACTGAAAAACTTAAAGTTTGAACCTCTCTTCTTGTTACAGGCTCCTTTAAAAATCCCCGTCAAGATTTATTTCACATTTAAACCTGACGAATTAAACAGTATAAATTGCTATAACCCACTGTATTCTTTTTATGCTTTTTTTTTACATTTTGAGTCTGTCTTCATTTGCTGCATTTAGAGACATATCTATGAGAAGAAAGACCAATCCATCATTTGCTTCTGCTTATCTGATTCAGGTTTGTGGTCAGGCTGGAGCCTATCCCAGCTGCCATAGGGTGGGAGGGAAGGTACACAACCATGTACACTTATGACCAAATAATCTAACCTACATGTCTTTAAACTGTACGAGGAAGCCAGAGCACTCTGAGATAATCCACGCAAGCATGGACAGAACGTGATAAATCCACACAAAATGGGCCTGGACTCAAACCCAGGATGGTTTTTTTTTTTTTTTTTGCTGTGAGGTAATGGTGCTAACCACCCCACTACCCTGAAAAAATCTCTGGGCTGCTTAATTATATGCTAAGAGTTTATGTGTGCCTTCCATTAAAAGGGAACTTAAAGTTTATTTCCTCTTTACTTTTGTCTTTCTCTTCTTTCGTGGTTTATTTTCCATCGTTTCTTAGCAGCAAGAGTTGTGAGATGAGTTTGTGCACACGTGACAGACATCAAAGATTTTTAGCCTCGTCTCAGTCGTCAGAAAGACTTTTCATTGATTAATGATTGCACTTGTATACTAGGGGTATAATTTGAGTTGAGAACTTTGTTGATCTTAAAAGCTGTGAAAATGCCAGCAGGTCTGTTCGAACATTGCTACAAATAACATGGCTACAAACACACCGAGGCGTGGATTGACCTTTTTACTGCTGCTGTGGGGTTTTATCAATTATTTATCTGGAAAGTGTTTTAGGGTGGAGTCACTCACATTGTACAAAAATCACCCAAATTAGCAGCACACACCAGATGGGTGAACTGTGAAGCAAGCTTAATAGGTTTCCATGTACAGTGTGTTCCTATGTCACTCGTGGATAATGTCATCAGAAAAAACAATAGTGAAAATGGGTCCGTTTTACAGCTAATTTATACAAAACTCTACATAAGCAACCTTAATGACACTGAAAACTTTAGGCTGAAGACTTTAGGCTCAACTCATTTATCTGGCTCCATAATACAACCCTCAGGGACTGGATAGTTTTTACCATGGTTGTAACATGGGAAAAAGGGAAAAGTATCTACTGCTGATCAGCTTGTTGCTTAGTTGGTGCATCACTTAATCAAGGCAATATTGATGCTACACATCAGTGCCTCATACCAAACTATCCGGTTAAAAAATTGAAAAGATTTGATGAGATAAAAATCATTCCAGCTTGAAAGTCTTTCGTCAACATTAGTGACCTATTTGAACACCTATTTGATGTTTATATAATTTATTAAGTAACTGGATCAAATCGTTAATCACAACTTAACAAAGCTTGGATTTATTAATTTAGTTGCCGGGTAAAAATCTTGATGTTTAAACGTGCATGTAATCAAACCGTATCCATATTCATGACGTGTCGTCTCAGCTGCAGTGAGGTGAGTCTAATTGACTTGGATAGGGGCAGAGCAAGTGCCATCAGCGAGTGGAGTGCCTAATCTTAGCTGCTGCTGACATTTAGGTAACTCGGTAAGGTACGTGGTAGAAGGGAGGGGTTGTTGGTTGTGTCTGTGTTGAGTTGTGAACGCTGACGATAACAAGCGAATGTGGCTGTACTTTGGCAGGAATGTGTTAGAATAAAAACCCCTCTGATGGAGAAAATGCCTAAAAGTCTATTAGAGTTAGGGTTAACTGATCTGACTACCCAGCAGAGCATGGAGCTCCCTCAGGGTTACCACACCCCCTTGTCATTCCAGGAAGGCTTCTTCCCCTGATCTGATAAACAAACATCTCTCCCTGCAGCCTACCTAGGTGTCTGGCATGGTGTCTTTACCTTTAGAGGATTCAGTTTTATTCATAAAACTGTTTTAAAAATGTTAAAAAGAAAAAACAAAACAAAAGACGGATGGTGAAATTGTTTTACACTGTTTAGCTGTACTGCATGTAGTAGTGTTTTTAACAAAAGACATAGATAAGATAATTCATTTTTTGGCCTATATTTAGGATGGACTATCTCAAAATTGCTGCTTCTTCTTAAGTCCTAAACTATAGAATCTCCTCTGTTTCACAAATAAAGAAGGAAAGAAAGGGGGAAAATAAATTCGAGCTGGTTTTACACTCCACCAGACTCAGCTACAGAGTGCTACCAGTACTTTAGGGACTGAAGCTTAATGGAAAATTTCCAGAAATAAAATAAGATTAACAGAAGCTGCATTTAGGTATATGAATTTGTCCTAAACCCCTCCATAAATACCCTTTCTACGACTAGGCCCTTTCTCTTGTGCAAGAGGTACAGTAGCGTTGCGACATTTGCTTGGGTCCGAGTGAATATTTGTCAGGAGAGGGTGAGGTCTTCTTGCAGACGTGTCTGAAACGCAACAATCCACCAACTACTCATGCACCGTGACTGCAGACACGTGTGTGCCAGCAATGTCGGCCTGAAATACAACCATTAAGAATGTAGCCCCGCCTCTGATATGGGTGCAGCATTGATGGAATTGCAGTTGAGGATTTTTGAGATTTTTTTGTTTTTTGCTGAAGTTTTTAAATTCTTACCCCCTCACGCGGAGATAAGGATGAGAAGACATATGCTAATTCTCTCAAATGTCTGTAATCCACGATTAGTTATATTGTGGTTATAGTTTTTTCATCTTTCACTAAAGAAACGGCTTTTTAAAAGGGCGTTCTTTCTTTTTAAAGAAACGCTTATAAGCCAAGGAACCCAGTTTGGGTGTTCTCATTCTGTTTCATGCCGTACAAAATCTCCCAAATCCCAAACAGACCGGTTTGTTTTGGGTTTTTTCTGTGTCACCCTAAACTTAGACTAGCACAACTGAATGCAGGGCTACATTTCATTGTCAGAATATGTATCTGGATTAAAAAGAAGAAGAAGAAAAGCAGAGAAGCAGAATAAATCTGCAGGAAATGAAACACTTAACTTGTTTTTAATTGGATAGAAATACAGCCCCTCCGCAACCCAACTCACGCAGAAAAGTGCTACAGGGATGATGGTAATGATAATGAGCTACCTGTCTGCGGGAGGCAGCCGTGGTGCTGCTGGAGGAGCTGGTGCTAATCATCCTCCCTCCCTGAGTCGTCTCCTTCTTCCACTTCTTGGTGCTGTCCTTGGGATCCGAAGGCAGCGGATTGATGAAAAGTATCCTGGCGATCAGTCCGTACAGAACCGTGGCCAGCATGAGAGGGAGCACGTAGAACACCGTGAAATCTGTGAAGTAGATGGGCAGGTAGTGACTCCTGGACACCTTGTAGGCGCAGGTGAGCAGCACCACGTTGTCGTAGATCAACTTTTTAGTGTCTGACAGAAAGAGCCACATGATGCAGTAAACAGAGGTGAGCGCCCACACCAGCATGATGATTTTCTTAGCCCTGGATAGAGTGCACAAGAATTGCGCTTTAATGGGGTGGCAGATGGCGATGTATCGCTCCACTGTGAAGGCGGTTATGGAGCAGGAGGACGCGTTTATCCCCAGGTACTGGAAATAAGTGATGCCCAAGCAGCCCGCGTAGCCGTACACCCACTGCCCGTGCAGGGCGTCGGTGATGTTGGGCAGCCCAGCGGCCGTAAGGACCATCAGGTCAGCCGCCGCCAGGCTCACAAGGTAACAGTTAGTGGGAGTCCGCATGTGTTTGGTGGTCAGGACTACCAGTATGACCATCACATTCCCCACGATCCCAACCCCACATATTAGGGACACCAAAAACACGCTGGCCACCTTGTATTCAAATGAATAGTCAGTCCACACTCCAAGGGTCTGGTTGTCGTGCACCGACGTGTCATTCTCCACAGTCACGTTATCCATGGTGAGGTTTTTCATGACAAGAGGAAGCTGTCGCTCTTTGGAGTTTTAAGAAAATTACACCCAGCTTTCAGAAACATGCATTACACAGTGAAAATTCTCTGAAGGGCCACAGCACGAACTGTATCCACCAAGAGCCCCTTTCTATAAATCCTTTAAAAACTTAATTTCATCCGCACAGGATCCAGTCAAACTGTCTGTTCTTCTCAGCGAAATCCATTCCACTTTCTGATATCGAAAAGCCATCAAATCAAACTCCAGCGCGCTTTTCAATTCACACATCATAAAGAGCTTGTTGTCTGAAGTTTGCAGCCAGAGGAGAGGAGGTGTTGCAGGCACGCTCCGCGCTTCGCTCTCGTCTCACCGCTCACACAGTCATGACTGGGAGCTTCCTGCAGAGCATCTCTGCTCCTTCCAGCCCAGTGAAGTCACAGGCTGACGCACTGGATCCACGAACTTTTTTTTTTTCAAACCAGGGACTCCCGTGGGGCCGTTCTAAAAGTATATGTTAATTTTGAAAGTAATATTCCAAGAAAAAGTAAAACTGAGACAAAAGTTCTAGTACGAAGGAAAACCAATAGAGGTTTTAGACTGATTTCCAATTAAACTCGGATTTTGCTTTACTAGATCAGGTTCATCATCATCTCCACAATGAGTGTCCTGCTGTGTCTGTGACGCAGTTATTTTTTGTTTTGTTTTTTAACTTGTTGGTTTGTTTTAATTATGCTATTTTAACATATCCACAGTTATAGCCTGAGAGACAAATTCCCATATTCTTAAGCCTATTAGGAATTAATTTTTCCCATCTAAATTGAACCTAATGTAGCACATTTAGGCCCATCACACACACACAAATTTCGTGTAAATTTTCTTTTATATTTTTTATTTTATTGAGCCCAGAAGCCAATGATGCTTTTACATCTTTGTTAAATTTATTTTCTGTTTATTATATGTTTGTACCGCTGATTAGCTAGCAGCCAATCAATGCTCTACTCGCACATGAACAAATCATAGAGAAGAGTCAGAATTATTTTTTTAAATAAAACACCTCATTCACGGGATACATTGAACTGAAATGTATTTATTATATCTAATAATAATAAAGATCAAGTTGTATTAGGTACTCATTTGCTACAGTTATTTATGCCCGCATATCTAATTGTAATATTACTGTACTGTGTTATAATTATGTACTCCTTAAAATGCATATAATAAAGAAAGTTAAATAAGTGAACAGATAACCCTGACTGTTAATGATTTGGAGGTAAACACACTAATAAGCCATTAATACATTAATTCAATTCAATTCAATTCAATTTTATTTATATAGCGCCAAATCACAACAAAAGTCGCCTCAAGGCGCTTTATATTGTACAGTAGATAGCACAATAATAAATACAGAGAAAAACCCAACAATCATATGACCCCCTATGAGCAAGCACTTTGGCGACAGTGGGAAGGAAAAACTCCCTTTTAACAGGAAGAAACCTCCGGCAGAACCAGGCTCAGGGAGGGGCGGCCATCTGCTGCGACCGGTTGGGGTGAAAGAAGGAAAACAGGATAAAGACATGCTGTGGAAGAGAGACAGAGATTAATAACAGATATGATTCGATGCAGAGAGGTCTATTAGCACATAGTGAGTGAGAAAGGTGACTGGAAGGGAAAAACTCAATGCATCATGGGAATCCCCGGCAGCCTACGTCTATTGCAGCATAACTAAGGGAGGATTCAGGGTCACCTGGTCCAGCCCTAACTATATGCTTTAGCAAAAAGGAAAGTTTTAAGCCTAATCTTGAAAGTAGAGATAGTGTCTGTCTCCGAATCCAAACTGGAAGCTGGTTCCACAGAAGAGGGGCCTGAAAACTGAAGGCTCTGCCTCCCATTCTACTTTTAAATACTCTAGGAACAACAAGTAGGCCTGCAGAGCGAGAGCGAAGTGCTCTAATAGGGTGATATGGTACTACAAGGTCATTAAGATAAGATGGGGCCTGATTATTTAAGACCTTGTATGTGAGGAGCAGGATTTTGAATTCAATTCTGGATTTAACAGGAAGCCAATGAAGGGAAGCCAAAACAGGCTTTAATACTCTAAAGCCTTGTTTCCTTCATAAATAGCTAATTTTCAGCTTTAAACTCCCATTTTACACTGTAAGTGTTCTATATTGAACCAACCAGCAATTGCACAAAAATGAAAAGAAAACCTGTAATTAACAAATTGATTTCATTATTTCAGTGAGAAATGTGTCATTTTTTGCATTTCACAACATTTTAATACTTCTCCTAAGCCTTGTACAGAAACGTTGGAGGTTTTGCATATTAAATATATGTTTGCCTGGGACTTTATTGGGTATGCCTTGATAGTTTTGGGTTGAACCCCCTTTTTGTCTTCAGGACTGCCTAAATTAATGGCGTAGCTTGAAAAAGGTGCTGTAAACATTACTCAGAGATTTTGCTCCATATTGACATAACAGCGTCAAATACTTGTTGCAGATTTCTTTCTCTTTTAGAAAGTACTTAGCCTTGAAGCAGCTGAGCTACATCAGCAGAAGACCACCACCAGTACCGTCATACTGGTGGTGGTCTTCTGCTGATGTAGCTCAGCTGCTTCAAGGCTTGGCATGTTGTCTATTCGGAGATGCGCTTCTGAATACACTTTTTTGCCCAAAGAATTGCTGCCTATTGGATACAGTATATCATTCAACAAGCCAAGTGCCAATCAGCACCTTCACCAGAAAACTGACCCATACATGCAGCACATTATTCATTTATGCCTTACCTTTCCTTACACCTACTAATATTACTGCATCATAAAGGGAGAGGGTAAAAAAGCTACACAGAGTGTCAATATCCAGATACCTAGAACCACGTGAAGATAGTAATGTAATAAAAGATAAAACATAATCCCATAAAGTGCAATAAGACAATACTAAACATGTTATTGAGTCCTGCAGGCACCGAAGAAAACCTGTTATGGCAGTATAAGGATATAAAATTTTCAAATATATAAAAGGTGACTTTAATATCTCCATAGTGCAATATTGTGCAATATTGTGTCATCTGTGGTAGTTCCAAAAGTACTGGCAACGTGACTCGGAGCTATCTAATGTCTGACAGCAGCATATCTGTACCATATTAGATGTCTTTAAGCTCATTTATGTCTCTGAGATTTGTATTACACAGTTTGTCTCTATTCAAATTGACTTGCAGGTGAACTCTGCGATCAGCGTAGCAGGGGAATGGGCTGTCGTTGCTTCCTTCTCACTCTCTGTTGTCTACCTGCATCAACATGATTTTCTCATCAAGAAGGAAAGGAGCTGAAGGTTTACGCTGTTCAGCATTGCTTTTCCATTATACCTCTCTGTCTACATTGCTATGTAGACAGAGAGAAAGGCGGGATCCCATGAGCAACAATTTTCCTAGGGGATAACACCTGTAACATGAGCTGAGGTAGAGTTGTGTGTGTGTGTGTGTGTGTGTGTGTGTGTGTGTGTGTGTGTGTGTGTGTGTGTGTGTGTGTGTGTGTGTGTGTGTGTGTGAAGTGCCTCTCAGAGGGAGAGGAGGGGGAAAAAGTCCTCTACTGTCTACTTCCATCTCCATCTGCATGGAAATCCACTGCGGATTATCAAACTGACGCAGGCATGATTTAACTCTTTTTGATTAGCGCTCTTCCTCTCGTCCCTGTGGTGTTTTTAGGTCCCGCAGACAAAAAAGGATGAACAAACCGGCTGAGACAGTTGCTCATCACTAGTCCAGATTACAGTGAGTGATTGTTTTCCCAGGAAAGCTGCACAGGATTGAGTAAAAGAAGGATGGATTACTCAGATATTAGCAGAGTAGGCAATGCAGCTGTTTATATCACTGTGTGAATAACCTTCCCAGAAGGCCTGTTCAGCAGCAAGAGCCGAAAGGCGTTTAGGAAAAGAGCTACTTTCCACACACCGTGGATAGATTGTCCAGATGATGTATGGATAAAAAGCAAGACAGTGTAAAGGAATCAGCAGTTATCTTGGTTTTAGGCTTCCTGAGTTGTTGCAGTCTTTAGCCAGTTGGTGTTCTTGGGATAATCCCAGCATCCTTGCAAAGGTTTTATATCAGTGTCCACATAGCTTATCCAGTGGCTTTAATTCGCTGTCACCTCTGTATTGATTCTCTCTGTGCTATTACGCTGCACCATGGGGTTCACTTAAATGAAGTGTTTCGGTTCAGGTGGGAGACCGCGACAGATCATCACTCATCACGGCAGAGGGGTCAAGAGGTAAAATCACACAATTTGCAGGTGGGCAAGAAATTTTATAATTACTCCCCTGAACAACACATCCAGGCCTACAAGCTCGCGTTCAACGAATATTGATTCTAGCAATGTGCAAGGTCATGCTCAGTGTGATGTAGCTGCATTCTGCTGACTGCGTACCAAATCATCATTAGTCAGGCATGTGTGAATCCAATATAACCATTGTTTTTGTTTTCTGTTTTAGGTATTTTAGGATCATAACTGGGAGATTATTTATTTATCACTGAAGTGGAAATGTCACTGTCAGTCCCTTTCTTATTTGCAACAACGGTTTGACATTTTAGAGAATTTGATTTCTGATGCAAAGAATGAGCTGGGGGCCGTGGGAGAGGGGCAGCTTCCCTGAAGTCTGAAGATAGCCATCCAACAACAACAACAATCCCCTCACTATCATAACATCATATTAGACACAAACAATAACAATAACTCATTGCCAAACAAAATGTCAAACTATCCCTTTAAGTAAAAGCAGGCTAATGATGTTTGTTTTCTTTACTGCACAATGTCATAACAGTATGAAGTTCATGTTAGTCAGCTCTCTGCATTATATGAGTTGTGTGACATATATGATCAAAAATAAATATAAGTCAAAGAGAAGAGGTTTTCTCTGAAAATAACACAAAGGCATAAATAGAAATAAACATTGTTCAGTACTCGACCAAACTGTACTTTTCACAGCTAACCACTTAATAACTTTCGCCTATGTCCTGATGCTGTTTCCAACTCTGACCATCTTTTATGGTGGGTCTGCAATGCCACCTGGTGGTTAAGGTGTGCTACTGCCTTTAAATGAACGAGATGAGCTAAGCTGCCAGAAATGTGTGATTACTGACTATTAACCAAATATAAGAGAGATCTATGCATATGTACTTAGGGTCTGTGAGTGCGTTTTGGATGCTTGAAAGTGTGAGCAAGTGGCTGCTATCTAGTTTTGTATTATTTTGGATCTTTTTTAAAGAAGTTCAAAGGCCTAATGTTGCTTGAATTTAATATCTATTCAGTTTTTGTGCTATCGAGTCCTTTAACAGTTTCCTTCGGGTTACATACAAATGCTTTTCTTTCCTTTGTCTCCATAATTCATATTTATGAAACGCATCCCTTCAGTGTTTCTTTGGGTTGATGTTTCACCTCCAGGAATAGCCGGCTGTTGCTGACAGATTACCAGGACACAAAAGAAATCATGATGGAGAGCCAGCCATCTGATGTTGTAAAAGGGTCTCTCTATCTACTTTTGCCCAGGAGGTAAAAGAACTGTTATGCGAGCGGCTACGGATATCTGAATATCTTATCACTGGGCACATTCACAAAGTCACATCAGTCGCTTCTGTGTTAATGCAATCCATTATTCATGTGCTGCAGCTTTTAAGAAAGAGCTCCTTTTGTTCCAACTTGAAAATTCAAGGTAAACTTGAGAAGCAAAAATTTGTACTGATGGTAGTGGTGCCAGTAGACTACTCAGTGCTTGGCTCACTGTATTCACCAAATATAAATGAGTTCTTTGGCTCAAACACAAGGCTTTCCCATTTGCCCGATGAATAAAACTCATTCAATTTTCTCGAAAATGTTTGCCTTGTCCATACTAAATAGTAGTTGTGACATTGCCTCCACACAACAATCCCAGAGCTGACATTGACTATGTATTTGTTAAAAGAAATATGCGATCCAGCCGCTAAAACATGTGGTTTGTTGTGTTATAATTAGTCCACAGCATAATAGCTGTGAGAGATAATCAGTGCCGCAGATGGAGACACAGAGGCAGAAGACAGGAGAGACCATTATCATCAAGAGCACTGAGAGCTTTATAATGCAAAAGCAGCTGTGGCGTGAAGGGATAACATCGCATTAATTATGATAAAGAGACGATAAAGAGAAGAGGGGTCGATGAAATGGTGGATTTAATGAATTATCTGAGTTGCCTTTCTTAATCACAAAGGCTGTTTTTTTTTTGTGTGTGTGTGTGCCTGTGTGTATGAAGGCTAATCTTTCCATGTAGTATAAATCTTTGCCTACATACACAGACACATACAAGTCAGTAGGAAAGCCATTATTATCCTTCCATTATCCCACAGTGTCTGTCTTGAAGCCAGACACACCGCGTCATTTAAGAAAGTCACTGCAAATTAACTTTAAGGTCTAAAGTGCTAAATAATTCATAACAGTGTCTGCTGCCACCACTACATTGAGCATTCAAAATGAAAAGAAAAAATATCCCGACTAACTCAGTCGGCCTTTCACTTAATTCCCTCGTCACCC
This sequence comes from Oreochromis grahami, assembly GCA_029532605.1. Lineage (NCBI taxonomy): Eukaryota > Metazoa > Chordata > Actinopteri > Cichliformes > Cichlidae > Oreochromis > Oreochromis grahami. The sequence goes on from JAQSNX010005026.1 coordinate 25,921, forward strand.
CGCTGTCTGCCAGCACTCTCCTCTCTGGAAGGCCTTTTAAGAGCTGCTCGAGGGTTTGCGTGCCAGATTTCCCAAACAAACTCAAGGGCCTGTGTACACCTGCTTATTAATAATCTACTGTTCCGTGCCGTGTGGCACACTTCATCATAAGAGACCTCAACATGACCTCTAGCTGCAGGAAGCATATGGTACTCATGGCTTAGTTTGACCTACAACTTGACTGTACTTGTTATTGTCAAGCTGTGAGGCACCTCCTAAAATCAGCCACAATAACTGAGAAGATTTTCCTGCCTTTTATATTTGAAATGTATCTATGTGGCTTGAGAGAGCTCTTCCTAAACTGGTTACTAAATGTATGTGAGCATTGGAACCAGTGATTTACTGAATGGGGTTGAAATACAAGAAAGAAAACAAAAAGTATGAACATTTTTTCAAACTTATGTCTTTTCTCTGTCATGGGTGAATTGTATTTCTGTCCACTGTTTTAGGAAATGTATTGTGAATCTTTCAAGGTTGTTATTCCAGCACCTTTAAAACATACAACCATGGATTTTAAAAAAAGGGACATTGTGTAAAATGAAAAAAATAATGCAATGATTTATAAATCTCGTAAACTCATATTTTGTCCATGACATGACAATGACAAACATAGAAAACATATCAAATGGTTAAACTATTTTTAAAAACAGACTTGGTGTTACGGCCCTAGCAGGGCCTCCTCCTGAAGTTGCCTGTGTGGGCGTGTCCTACCGTCTCTCCTGCCTTAGGTGCCACCTTTTTCTTTTGTACACCTGACTCCTATCAGCAGTTAAAGGTATTTAAGGCCAGAGAATGGTGAGCTCTGGTGCCAGAGAGTCATGTTGGTGGTTGCAGCTAGTGAGCTGTGTTCGGTGATTGTTTACTCCTGCTTTGTGGAGAGGAGTGTTTCTTGACTAAACTTTTTTTTAACTTACTTTTCAGTTTACGGACCAATGCCTGAGTCTTTGTTTGTTTCTTTAAATGGTGATAGCGGCTTGCCCATCTCTTTTAGCTGAGTTATTAATAGAAACTTTAATAAAATTCTTTATTTTAACCCTTTTAAAATATCTCCTCCTAATATCTCTAGCTCCTTTTTCCGACCTGGACACTTTTTGTTACTTTCCCACATCGCCTGGACCCTTTAGGGGAATGTAACACTTGTCATGTTTACCACTATGCAGCATCCCCTCCTCTTTAAACAAAAGTCCCTAAACATCTGGGAAATGAGGACACCAGCTGCTGGAATTTTGGGAGAGATATGTTGTCCCAGCCTTTATTGATATCAGATTCTCATTTACCGACAGTCCTGTTTCTTCATTGTCATATTTTGCATTTCATGACGTATCAAATGTTTCCAACTGATGAAAGGTGTCACCTGCAGGCAGGTCAGTTCAGCACCCGGGTCATCCACTACTAGGCCATGTTAGCAGCCTTGCTGAAATGTGCAAGGCCTTCTCTGAAAAAGCTATAATCTGCATGAGAACGTGTTGTTTTAAAATCTGTAGATACCTTTCTATAAGTACAAGCTGCCAGTTCCATACACACTGATGCACCCCCATGCCATCAGAGATGCAGACTTTTGAACTGAGAACTGGTAACAAGGCAAATATGTGCATAAACATGCATGTCACACTGATTTTTGATGCTGCAGGTATTTATCGAAGTCAAAGGAAAAACCCAAGACCCATCCGGCTGTGGACAGCAAACATGCCATCAGTAGGTCTACTAAAGTTTCTTTAAAGTCTAATTACATTCACTGACACAACAGTATTGCTACATTCATACATGGATGGAAGACACTTCAGATCTGTGTGAGTCATATTAAGCTGCAGTTTCTATGATGGGCAGTCTTTGTGCAAAAATGTGATTAAATAACTGAAAAACTGCTCAGCATACTGCAAAAATGTAACTTACTGCATGTGATACGTGGAAACTAGTCTTCCCCCTCTATCAGATGCATCAACTCAACTTCTGTAACATTAATATAAGAGTAGAAGCCCAGATATATGTGTGATCCGAGGGTGAGATGACTCAGTGATAAGCTACAGGTTAGATTCATTGTCTTAGCACTTTGCTCAACGCTGTGAGACGTCCACCTGCAGCAATTACTAGTTGAGTGAAATACTCTCCCACCAGTCATGTCTGTTGCAGATGATTTAAGACATCCTTTTCTGTGAGTGCTAAATAATGGTGCAATTTGCAGAAGATTGTCTGCTGCAGAACCATATTGTGTGATTCATATACTGTAATATTCCCCACCTCAGTATTTGCTCTTTGATCTTTATTGTTCGCATGCATTCATGGGGGCGATGAATCTACAAAAGAATATAAAATAATATACAATCGACGAGGGGAAAAAATTCACAAATAAGCCCAGATAAACCTCCAGGCCTTGCTGATATGAGAACAGAGACTTCAGTGCCTTTCTCTGCACTTACAGGAACAAAGTTTTCACTGCAGGCAGTGGGAGTGTTTTGCTGTCCTTGCTAATTATTTATTGGCAAATCCTCACACAGTTAAAGAAAGTGTACTGAGCTTAAGAAATTCAGGACTTATATTCTATCTTAATTATCCATATCTCTAGATCTTTCTTCAGCTTATACTTCAATTACCCATCAGACTGAGAAGCAGTGTGACAAGTGTTTGATCACATATGTAAACATGATGCCTCAGAATCACTGTCATGCTGATTTGCTGACTAAACTGAGTTGTTGTCTTCACTGGTAATAAAAACAATGAACAACATCAACACTTAAACAGAAAACTTCTAACCAGAGAAAACGCTAAATCTCACATCAGACACACTACAGGAGCTTTCATGAAACACAAGTCCATATCAGAATACAATAGCTTAAAACATCCATCCATCCATCCATCCATCCATCCTCATCCGCTTTATCTGAGGTCGGGTTGCGGGGGCAGCAGCCTAAGCAGAGAAGCCCAGACCTCCCTCTCCCCAGCCACCTCCTCCAGCTCATCCGGGGGAACACCAAGGCGTTCCCAAGCCAGCCGAGAGATATAATCTCTCCAGCGCGTCCTGGGTCTGTCCCGGGGCCTCCTCCCAGTGGGACATGCCCGGAACACCTCACCCAGGAGGCGCCCAGGGGGCATCCTTGTCAGATGCCCGAACCACCTCAACTGGCTCCTTTCGATGTGGAGGAGCAGCGGCTCTACTCTGAGCCCCTCCCGGATGGCCGAACTTCTCACCCTATCTCTAAGGGAGAGGCCAGCCACCCTTCGGAGGAAGCTCATTTCTGCCGCTTGTATCCGCGATCTCGTTCTTTCGGTCACTACCCACAGCTCGTGGCCATAGGTGAGGGTCGGGACGTAGATCGACCGGTAAATTGAGAGCTTCGCTTTTACACTCAATGTGTGTCGGGCGGCGGCCAGGAGCGGAGGCCCTGGCGGACCGATCCCCGGCTGCCAAGACTGGCAATAGGGACATGGAATGTCTGGGGATGAGGGGAATGACCCGCCAATTTCTGGGGTCGAGGTCACTGAGGCAGTTAAACAACTCCTCGGTGGCAGAGCCCCTGGTGTTGATGAGGTCCGCCCCGAGTTCCTGAAGGCTCTGGACGTTGTAGGGCTGTCCTGGTTGACACGCCTCTACAATGTTGCGTGGAGATCAGGGGCAGTACCCCTGGACTGGCAGACCGGGGTGGTGGTCCCCATCTTTAAGAAGGGAGACCGGAGGGTGTGTTCCAACTACAGGGGGATCACACTCCTCAGCCTCCCTGGGAAAGTCTATGCCAGGGTGCTGGAAAGGAGAGTTCGTCCGTTAGTCGAACCTCGGATACAGGAGGAACAATGCGGTTTTCGTCCTGGTCGCGGAACACTGGACCAGCTCTTTATCCTCTCGAGGATACTTGAGGGTGCATGGGAGTTTGCCCAACCAGTCTACATGTGTTTTGTGGACTTGGAGAAGGCATTCGACCGTGTCCCTCGGGGTGTCCTGTGGGAGGTGTTGCGGGAGTATGGGGTGTCTGGCCCACTGCTACGGGCCATTCGATCCCTATACAACCGTTGCAAGAGTTTGGTTCGCATTGCCGGCATAAGTCGGACTCGTTTCCGGTGGGTGATGGGCTCCGCCAGGGCTGCCCTTTATCACCGATTCTGTTCATAATTTTTATGGACAGGATTTCTAGGCGCAGCCAAGTGGCGGAGGGCTTTCACTTCGGTGGCCTCAGAATCTCGTCTCTGCTTTTTTGCGGATGATGTGGTTCTGATGGCTTCATCGGGTGGGGGCCTCCAGCTCGCACTGGAACGGTTCGCAGCCAAGTGTGAAGCAGCGGGAATGAGGATCAGCACCTCCAAATCTGAGGCCATGGTTCTCAGCCGGAAAAGGGTGGAGTGCCCACTCCGGGTCGGGGATGAGTTCCTGCCCCAAGTCGAGGAGTTTAAGTATCTCGGGGTCTTGTTCGCGAGTGATGGGAGAAGGGAGCCGGAGATCGACAGACGGATTGGTGCTGCAGCTGCAGTGATGCGGACGCTGCACCGTCCATCGTGGTGAAGAGGGAGCTGAGTGTAGCTTAAAACATGATTAACTAAATCAGACATTACTCTGACATACTTTCCAGTGAGTTATATTATACATAATATTTGGAATATTTTGAATACGGGAGACAGGTTGATTAAAAATGATGCAAATTAGTCGATTTTGTAATGTTACAGAGCTCTGTGTGTGTACTGCTGAGTGAAACACACACAGGCTTTCGCACTCTCTGCAGTTTTCATTATGGGCTGCTGTCTCTATAGAAACTTTTAGATTTTTAAACAATTAGAAAAATGTTTAAAAAACAGTGTAAATCACTCTGGTCACTGGATCAGAGTGATCTGGGTCTTGTGTTGGGCAACTATCCTCGACTTTCCAAGTTTACGTCTGTTTTGTTAGATAAGAAATAGTAGAATTTGTTCAGGGTGAGGACTCAGTGAAGAGCAGCAGGATGGGGCCATAGATTTGGTGCTGCGCTCACAGCTGTGAGAAGGCCACCTGCACCAACAGTCGTTCTGCTAACAACTCCATCTGGCATTTCAAATTAAATTAACACCACTAGTGACAGAAATCACAGCTATGTTAGCCACAAAACATGTTTTTCAGCATTAAAAATGGTGCAAATAGCAGAAAATAGCCTGTCACAGATCTTACAGTTCAAAGGTGTACTTAAAAAAGCTCCCACTCCAATTTTGCAGTCTGAAAGAGAAACACTTAGAAATACATGCAGAAAGGCTAGAGCTAGTGGGAGAAGTTTCCCCTCTTGTAGATTTAAGTCCATAGGTATTAGGATAGAGACACATTTCCTTTTTTTGGTTTTGTTTTGATTATTTTGGCTCTGTGCATCACCAGAGATGATTTTAAACCAAACACTTAGGATGTGATTGAAGTGCAGACTTTCAATTTTAATTCAAAGGGTTTAACAAAAGCATTACATTAACTCAGATTTTCAGAAGCTCAAAAGTAATTGAAGAATTCACTGGCAAAAGGTTTCATGACCAAGATGATGATGATGAAGATGATGAAAAAGAAGTAGTCTGAGATTCAGCCGAATGACTATTAAGAATGAATCTACCCATGCTTAACCAAGGACAGCCCTAGTCCAATTAACAGAATAAATTCCTGGTGGTATTGAACTTTCCATTGGATATCATCTGCACAAAAGTAAAACAAAAGATAAACCATAAATTTGGTTTTCCAGTTCTTGTGATTCCGACCATTTAATCTGTTTTGAATTCTGGGAACAAACTCCTGTGATTTCACCTCCATAAACTGCACTGTTCACAGTTTCTACACATCTTTACTGTGTTTTTTTCTTACTTTTTTTGTATTATGTAGTAATACCAACAAAAAAAAAAATCAACTGCTGGTCAACATACGGCACTCAAATAATTCCTTACAGTTAAGAGTACAGAAGTATTATCATCATACAATAGAGCTAACGAATAAAAACAAACGTTACTCACAAAAGGTAAAACATTTGTCAAGCAGAGTCATTTTCAGTGAAAGAAGAATTTTATTATTGCAAACTTAAATCTTCTTTCATGTTCATCTGAACGCTTCCCCATTACAAATGATTGCATGTCGAGCCGAACTGCTGTGCCCCACGGTAACACTCGAGCAGTTCAGTGGAAATAATTTAATGAGGGTGCGTCAAATTAATAATATGTTTTTGTCCAGATGGATAGAGCTAAAATACCCAGTTTGTTAGTCCTGACATTATATTTCCATAATTAGAACCATCTCTAAACATTTCATTGTTTTAACTGTTTCTTTATACGACTGTGACGGTCACTGTTTCAAGACAACATCAGCCACAACACAAGTTACATTTATGGAAAATATTTAAAGTCAAACAAAGCAGGAAAAAAATTCAGCCTGCCACAGTAATTTATAAGGCAATCTTCTTTCCATTATTATTTGTGGGAAAGCCTGCTTTTTTTAAAGCATGCTAATGCTAGCAAGCTAATGCTAGCAAATTGCTTTGTTTTACATATTTTATATGCACTTAATAATAGAGACTTTATTACTCGGTACACCTTGCCAGTACTTGGTGAACCTCCTTTTCCCGTAATATTTCATGGCATAGTCAAAGAAATGCTGGAAATCGGAACATGGGCACACTGTGATCACAGAGAGATGAACATGGTCAGTAACAAAACTCAGGTAAGCTCTGGCATTTAAACAATGCTTAGATGGCACCAAGAGACCCAAAATGTGCCAAGAAAATATTTCCCACAACATTACACCACCAACAGCAATCTGAATTGTTGACGCAAGGCAAGGTGGTTCCATACTTTCGTGCTCTTTACACCAAATTCTGACCCAACCATCACCAGAAATCAAGGCTCATCAGACCAGTCCTCTGTCATCCCATTTGTGTTCAATATGTTCTTCTGCTGCTCTGACTTGTCTGCTTCAAGGTTTGAAATGTTGTGTTTTGTACTGGGAAATTCCCAGTAGATCAGCAGTTTTTGAAATACAATAGAATAGAATAGAATTCAACTTTATTGTCATTGCACATGTCACAGGTACAGGGCAACGAAATGCAGTTTGCATCCATCCAGAAAGTGCTTTAGTCGTGATATAAATATATTACAATATAAATTAGCAATAATAGAGATGTGTAAGTATATTACAGAAATGGGTCTATTATGGTATGTTATAATGTACACAGTGTGAAGTATGTTATGAATATTCTATAACTATAAGTATGTACAGGCTGTAGTGAGTACAAGCTATGTACAGGCTATGAACAGGATATAAATATGAAATAAAAACTATACAGAAATCTGAGATATACAGTTATACAGAATGTGAACTATGTAAGTTATAAACAGTTGTGGGATTAAAAATTATCGTATGTACAGAATGATTATCTACACAGAACTATACAGTAGTGGTAAAGTGCTAGTGGTTGTGGGTGTGTGTATGTTCAGTCCATGAGTTTAACGTGGGTCAGATGTCAGGAGGCAGAGTTCAGGAGTCTGACAGCTGTGGGGAAGAAGCTGTTCCGGTACCTGGTGGTCTTAGTCCGGAGGCTCCTGTAGCGCCTCCCAGAGGGCAGGAGGGTGAAGAGTCCATGTGATGGGTGACTGGGGTCTCTGATGATTTTCCCAGCCCTTTTCAGACACCGCTTCCTGTAGATGTCCTTTATGGCAGGAAGTGGTGCTCCGGCGATGCGCTGGGCAGTTTTCAAACCGGATTCCAAAAAAGTTGGGACACTAAACAAATTGTGAATAAAAACTGAATGCAATGATGTGGAGATGGCAAATGTGAATATTCCATTCAGAACAGAACGTAGGTGACAGATCAAAAGTTTAATCCAAGAAAATGTATCATTTTAAAGGAAAAATATGTTGATTCAAAATTTCACGGTGTCAACAAATCCCAAAAAAGTTGGGACAAGTAGCAATAAGAGGCTGGAAAAAGTAAATTTGAGCATAACGAAGAGCTGGAAGACCAATTAACACTAATTAGGTTAATTGGCAACATGATTGGGTATAAAAAGAGCTTCTCAGAGCGGCAGTGTCTCTCAGAAGCCAAGATGGGTAGAGGATCACCAATTCCCACAATGTTGCGCAGAAAGATAGTGGAGCAATATCAGAAAGGTGTTACCCAGCGAAAAATTGCAAAGACTTTGCAGTTATCATCATCAACTGTGCATAACATCATCCGAAGATTCAGAGAATCTGGAACAATCTCTGTGCGTAAGGGTCAAGGGCGTAAACCCATACTGGACGCCCGTGATCTCCGGGCCCTTAAACGACACTGCACCACAAACAGGAATGCTACTGTAAAGGAAATCACAGAATGGGCTCAGGAATACTTCCAGAAACCATTGTCAGTGAACACAATCCACCGTGCCATCCACCGTTGCCAGCTGAAACTCTACAGTGCAAAGAAGAAGCCATTTCTAAGCAAGATCCACAAGCTCAGGCATTTTCACTGGGCCAGGGATCATGTAAAATGGAGCGTGGCAAAATGGAAGACTGTTCTGTGGTCAGACAAGTCACGATTCGAAGTTCTTTTTGGAAATGTGGGACGCCATGTCATCCGGACCAAAGAGGACAAGGACAACCCAAGTTGTTATCAACGCTCAGTTCAGAAGCCTGCATCTCTGATGGTATGGGGTTGCATGAGTGCGTGTGGCATGGGCAGCTTGCATGTCTGGAAAGGCACCATCAATGCAGAAAAATATATTCAGGTTCTAGAACAGCATATGCTCCCATCCAGACGTCATCTCTTTCAGGGAAGACCCTGCATTTTTCAACAAGATAATGCCAGACCACACGCATCAATCATAACATCATGGCTGCGTAGGAGAAGGATCCGGGTACTGAAATGGCCAGTCTGCAGTCCAGATCTTTCACCTATAGAGAACATTTGGTGCATCATAAAGAGGAAGGTGCGACAAAGAAGGCCCAAGACGATTGAACAGTTAGAGGCCTGTATTAGACACGAATGGGAGAGCATTCCTATTGCTAAACTTGAGAAACTGGTCTCCTCGGTCCCCAGACGTCTGTTGAGTGTTGTAAGAAGAAGGGGAGATGCCACACAGTGGTGAAAATGGCCTTGTCCCAACTTTTTTGGGATTTGTTGACACCATGACATTTTGAATCACCATATTTTTCCCTTCAAATGATAAATTTTCTCAGTTTCAACTTTTGTGCCGTGATTTATGTTCTATTCTGAATAACATATTGACATTTGCCATCTCCACATCATTGCATTCAGTTTTTATGCACAATTTGTTTAGTGTCCCAACTTTTTTGGAATCCGGTTTGTACTCAGTCCAGTCCGTCTGGCAGCTTTCTTTCCTATTCTGATGTTTACTTTGAACTTCAACAAGTCATCTAGTCTGCACATCTAAATGTGCATATTTACTGTCATGTGATTGGCTGAGAGGATATATGCGTTAAAAAGCAGCTGAAGTGGTGGGCCTTGCTCACAGCTCTCTCAAACAAGGTCCTAAATAATCAGACTTCATCTTTTCTTAAAGACCTAATTGTACCATTTCACCCCAATAGAGCACTTCTTTGTCAGTCTGCAGGCTTGTGGTTCCTAGGATATTTAGAAGTAGAATGGGAGGCAGAGCCTTCGGCTTTCAAGCACCTCTTCTGTGGAACCAGCTCCATGTTTGGACTTAGGAGAGGGGCACCCTGTCTATTTTTAAGATTAGCTAAAAACTTTGTTTTATAGTTAGGGCTGGATCAGGTAACCCTGAATCCTCCCTTAGTTACGCTGCAATAGGTTTAGACTGCTGGGGGCTTCCTATGATGCAGTATTTCTTCTTCACTCACCTTTTCCCACTCCCTGTGTGTTTATGCATCACTCTGCATTTAATCATCAGTTATTTTAATTTTCTGTCTCTCACCCACAGCGTGTCTTTTATCCGGTCTTCTTCTCCTCACCCCCAACCGGTCACAGCAGATGGCTGCCCCTCACTGAGCCTGGTTCTGCCAGAAGTTTCTTACTTTCAACAGTTTTTTAAAGAGTTTTTCCTTTCCACTGTCACCAAGTTTTTGCTCATAGAGGGTCATCTGATTGCTGGGGTTTTCTCTATTTTCTCTGTATTATTGTACGGCCGTAACCTTACAGTATAAAGTACCTTGTGGCAGATGTTGTTGTGATTTGGAGCTGTATAAATAATATCTAATTGAACTGAATCAAGTGGTGTGTAAAGGTGAGTGTATTAGACTGATTGAATCTAATCATTTAATTATTATTAGGAATGTCATTAGGCTGAACATTTCTTGAAGAGTATGCTCGAGCTCAGCCCTGGACAACTCCTAGCTCCAACACGTACTGTGTTGGAGTGTAAACTACAAAAGCTGCACTACTGCCTGTATTGTTATACAGCAATAAATGATTTCTCTGTAGGAACATGTTTGTTTTTTACTCTGTTTTAACTTCATTATGCAGACATTTGTTAGATTAAACCTGCAAGAAGGTACAAAGGCCCTCGGGGCATTGTTTCTGGTAGCAGCTTATTTCACATCTCATGTGATTTTGTTACCTATGTTGCTTTGCAGTCTGCTGCTCCACTAGCTCCCGGAGCAGCTGCAAGTAAGGTGAACTCACTTATTTTCTCATTCATGAATTCATTTCATAATTCACACACCCACATGTGTCTAGCTCTTCTTGTCCCTCTTGCTGCCCCCTCTATCCCAACCATGACATCCACTACTGACTAAAGGAAAAGAACATCCATCTTTCATAGTCTTTACTCTTGTGTGCGGGTCTGTGCCTTTGGTAGAAGAGGCTACAAGGATATATGGATATGCACCCTTTAGGAGCACTGAATCCCCTGCTGCCCCTCCTCTTGCAGGCTTGATGTCCTTGCCAGCAGGAAAAGTGGTGCACTGTTGCAGACAGATAGCATCTCATGTTGGCTGTTGTTACAGATTTCAGCTTGCTACCTCTGATTCTCTGCACAGGACTCACTCTGACTACCATTATGATAAACCATTATGATCTATCAGTCAGTGACCTGGGAGTATTTGTGCTTCACATCCCTCTGAAAACTAATTTCTGGAACAAAAAGGGTAAAGTAAATCTTTGTCTCTCCCTGCCGTTCTTTCTTCCCCCCTCCCACTCCTGTCCCTCTCTCTTTACTCATCTGTTAAATGGAAGTCTTGTTGGGAAATGAGCCAAAGCTATTCACCCAGCCACCAGGACCCAAGGAAAATGTGGCAACTATATTTATAGCTGCTGTCTGCTTGCACCAAATAAGGTGGAACAGTCAGCAAATGAATATATCATTTAAAATAGGATTAGGCACTTAAACGGTTGCTGGTAGTTCGTACTTAGCATTTAGTTTACAAAGTGACACTCTCCAAGAGTCATGAGTCATTTGATTAATAAGAATCCTTGAGTATGGTACCAAGACGAGGACATGGAAGATGTAGAATGAATCACATAAACCTTTCAAAATATTTACATAGGGTCACAGATCAGAGGACCTATTATATGTCTAGATTAAACATGGATTAGGAGGGCTTTGAAATAGTGACCAGTAATCTTCCGGGAGAGCTCAAAAGAACAGATGGATACACACAACACAGCTGGATAGCTTTTTCTAATATGATGATGCCATTAATTGACATACAGAAGAGATTACTCTATGTTTGTCTATGATCTTCAGTTGTGTGGCTACAGAAATATTAAAATGCTGTACAGTATTTTTCCTGTAGAGCAGGCTATATGGGAACTAGAGTGACCAGGTGCCCCACTTTATGTAGGACTCTACAGCATTTTTATTCCTCCTCTTTCCATCCCACATTTCACCTGCCACTAGTTTAAAAAAGTCAACACATGAAATGTGTGGTTTAACAAGAGATGTCCCGACAAAAGGATGCGTCACTGCTGGAAAGCAAAGATGATTAGCAGACAGAACAGCAGCTGAAATATCACTAAAGCCTTATTGCCAAAGCAAAGCAAACAGGAAAAACTTTTGCTTTTGTAGTAATCATTAGTGGTCACCCACAACATTAAAAGCACTGACAGGTGAAGTGAACGACATCAGTCATTGTTATGTAACCCAACCAGTGCAGGGGCCTCCCTACACCCCGGACTCTGCGTTGTGTAATTTTGTGTTGGATTGGGGTGCACCGTAGAGAGACCAGTCGGACACAGGCGTTAATTTGTGGCTTGGACCGCGCCGTTTATTCAAATGCTGGGGCAAACACCACTCCAACTCTGCTGCTGGCCCTTTGCAAATCACAGTAAACACTGCATCAACACATAGTGATAGCCAACAACAAATATATAAAAACACATTAAATAAAAAATAATCATGTAATCAAGGCATCTTTACACAATTCTTCGGTCTCAGGAATTAGTATGACACAAAACTAACATAGCCGGATTACCAGCAAACTGTAGCTGAAAAGCTAATGCTTCATCTTGCATTACTTTGCCCGAATGAGTACTCTGCTAACTAGCGGAAATGTAACCCGAAATCGCAGCAGATATTACA